>JAJUPC010000713.1:0-104155 GCA_023614405.1 Avena insularis | reverse complement strand
TGCATGTGTGTCCTTTTCACAATCCACCTATGGATCCACTAGTGTCATTGCATGTGTGCTCTTTTACTAACAACAACCAGAGTCATTGCATGTGTGTTCTATTGAGATACCACAAAAGGATCCACCGGTGACATTGAATGGGTGATCTTTTTACTAACAATAACCCGAGCCATTGAATTGCGTGTTCTCTTCAGAGACCAAACATGGATCCACCAGTGTCATTGCATGTGTGTTCATTTCACAATCCACCTATGGACCCACCAGTGTCATTGCATGAGTGTTCTTTTTACTAACAACAACTCAGAGTCATTGCATGTGTTCTCTTCACAGACCACATATGGATCCACCAGTGTCATTGCATGTGTGTTCTTTTTACTACCAACAACCAGAGTCATTGAAATGTGTGTTCTCTTCAGAGGCCAAACATGGATCCACTAGTGTCATTGCATGTGTGTTCATTTCACACTCCACCTCTGGACCCACCAGTGTCATTGCATGAGTGTTCTTTTTACTCACAATGACCAGCGTCATTGCATGTGTGTTCTCTTTAGAGACCACACATGGATCCTCCAGTGTCATTGCATGTGTGTTCTTTTACTAACAACAACAGAGTCATTGAAATGTGTGTTCTTTCACATACCACATATGGATCCACAGTTTCATTGCATGTGTGTTCTTTTCACAATCCACCTATGGATCCACCAAGGTCATTGCATGTGTGCTCTTTTACTAACAACAACTAGAGTCATTGAAATGTGTGTTCTCTTGAGCCCACACATGGATCCACCAGTTGTCATTGCATGTGTGTTCTTTACTAACAACAACCGAGTAAGTGCATGTGTGTTATTTTCACATACCACATATGGATCCACCAAAGGTGTCATTGCATGTGTGTTATTTTTACTAACAACAACCTGAGTCATTTCATGTGTGTTTTTTCACATACCACATATGGACCAACCAAGGTCATTGAAATGTGTGTTCTCTTCAGAGACCACATGGATCCACCAAAGGTCATTGCATGTGTGTTCTTGTTACTAACAACAACCAGAGTCATTGCATGTGTGTTCTTTTCACATACCACATATGGATCCACGGTGTCATTGCATGTGTGTTCTCTTCAGACCACATGGATCAACCAATGTCATTGCATATGTGTTCTTTTTACTAACAACAACCAGAGTCATTGAAATGTGTGTTCTCTTCAGAGACCACACATGGATCCACTAGTGTTATCAGATGTCCATATTTTTACTAACAACAACCGAGTCATTGAATTGTGTTATTTTCACATACCACATATGGATCCACCAGTGTCAATGCATGTGTGTCCTTTTCACAATCCACCTATGGATCCACTAGTGTCATTGCATGTGTGCTCTTTTACTAACAACAACCAGAGTCATTGCATGTGTGTTCTTCTTGAGACCACACATGGATCCACCAAAGGTCATTGCATGTGTGTTCTTTTTACTAACAATAACCGAGCCATTGAAATGCGTGTTCTCTTCAGAGACCAAACATGGATCCACCAGTCATTGCATGTGTGTTCATTTCACAATCCACCTATGGATCCACCAAAGGTCATTGCATGTGTGTTCTTTCACAATCCACCTATGAATCCACCAGGTCATTGCATGTGTGCTCTTTTACTAACAACAACTGTAGTCATTGCATGTGTGTTCTTCTTTAGAGACCACACATGGATCTACCAGTGTCATTGCATGTGTGTTCTTTTTACTACCAACAACCAGAGTCCTTGAAATGTGTGTTCTCTTCAGAGGCCAAACATGGATCCACTAGTGTCATTGCATGTGTGTTCATTTCACAATCCACCTATGGATCCACCAGTGTCATTGCATGTGTGCTCTTTTTACTAACAACAACCAGAGTCATTGCATGTGTGTTCTCTTCAGAGAACACACATGGATCCACCATTGTCATTGCAGGTGTGTTCTTTTTAATAACAACAACTAGAGTCATTGAAATTTGTGTTCTTTTCACATACCATATGGATCCACCAGTTTCATTACATGTGTGTTCTTTTCACAATCCACCTATGGATCCACCAGTGTCATTGCATGTGTGCTCTTTTTACTAACAACAACTAGAGTCATTGAAATGTGTGTTCTCTTCAGAGCCCACACATGGATCCACCAGTGTCATTGCATGTGTGTTCTTTTTACTAACAACAACCAGAGTAAGTGCATGTGTGTTATTTTCACATACCACATATGGATCCACCAGTGTCATTGCATGTGTGTTATTTTTACTAACAACAACTGGAGTCATTTCATGTATGTTCTTTTCACATACCACATATGGATCCACCAGTGTCATTGAAATGTGTGTTCTCTTCAGAGACCACACATGGATCCACCAGTGTCATTGCATGTGTGTTCTTTTTACTAACAATAACCAGAGTCATTGAAATGTGAGTTCACTTCAGAGACCATTCATGGATCCACCAGTGTCATTGCATGTGTGTTCTTTTCACAATCCACCTATGGATCCACCAGTGTCATTGCATGTGTGCTCTTTTTACTAACAACAACCAGAGTCATTGCATGTGTGTTCTCTTCAGAGACCACACATGGATCCACCAGTGTCATTCCATGTGTGTTCTTTTTACTAACAATAACCAGAGTCATTGAAATGTGTGTTCTCTTCAGAGACCAAACATGGATCCACCAGTGTCATTGCATGTGTGTTCATTTCACAATCCACCTATGGATCCACCAGTGTCATTGCATGTGTGTTCGCTTTTATTAACAACAACCAGAGTCATTGCATGTGTTCTCTTTAGAGACCACACATGGATCCGCCAAGTCATTGCATGTGTGTTCTTTTTACTAACAACAACCGGAGTCATTGAAATGTGTGTTCTTTTCCCATACCACATATGGATCCACCAGTGTCATTGCATGTGTGTTTTTTTACTAACAACCACCAGAGTCATTGCATGTGTGTTATTTTCACATACCACATATGGATCCACCCGTGTCATTGCGTGTATGTTCTTTTTACTAACAACAACTAGAGTCATTTCATGTGTGTTCTTTTCACATACCACATATGGATCCACCAGTGTCATTGAAATGTGTGTTCTCTTCAGAGACCACACATGGATCCACTAGTGTCAGTGCATGTGTGTTCTTGTTACTAACAACAACCAGAGTCATTGCATGTGTTTTCTTTTCACATACCACATATGGATCCACCAGTGTCATTGCATGTGTGTTCTTTTCACAATCCACCTATGGATCCACCAGTGTCATTGGATGTGTGTTCTTTTTACTAACAACAACTAGAGTCATTGCATGTGTGTTCTTTTCACAATCCACCTATGGATCCACCAGTGTCATTGCTTGTGTGTTCTTTTTAATAACAACAACCAGAGTCATTGCATGTGTGCTATGTTCACAATCCACCTATGCATCCACCAGTGTCATTGCATGTCGGTTCTTTTTACTAACAACAACCAGAGTCATTGCATGTGTGTTCTTTTCACATATATGGATCCACCAGTGTCATTGCATGCGTGCTCTTTTCACAATCCACCTATGGATCCACCAGTGTCATTGCATGTGTGCTCTTTTTACTAACAACAACCAGAGTCATTGCATGTGTGTTCTCTTCAGAGACAACACATGGATCCACCAGTGTCATTGCATGTGTGTTCTTTTTTACTAACAACAACAAGAGTCATAGAAATGTGTGTTCTCTTCAGAGACCACACATGGATCCACTATTGTCATTGCATGTGTGTTCTTTTTACTAACAACAACCAGAGTCATTGCATTTGTGTTATTTTCACATACCACATATGGATCCACCAGTGTCAATGCATGTGTGTTCTTTTCCCATTCCACGTATGGATTCACAGTGTCATTGCGTGTGTGTTCTTTTTACTAACAATAACTGGAGTCATTTCATGTTTTTTCTTTTCACATACCACATATGGATCCACCAGTGTCATTGAAATGTGTGTTCTCTTGAGAGACCACACATGGATCCACCAGTGTCATTCCATGTGTGTTCTTGTTACTAACAACAACCAGTTTCATTGCATGTGTGTTCTTTAAACATACCACATATGGATCCACTAGTGTCATTGCATGTGTGTTCTTTTCACAATCCACCTATGGATCCACCAGTGTCATTGCTTGTGTGTTCTTTTTAGTAACAACAACCAGAGTCATTGCATGTGTGCTATGTTCACAATCCACCTATGGATCCACCAGTGTCATTGCATCTGTGTTCTTTTTACTATAAACAACCAGAGTCATTACATGTGTGTTCTTTTCACATATATGGATCCACCAGTGTCATTGCATATGTGTTATTTTCACAATCCACCTCTGGATCCACCTGTGTCATTGCATGTGTGCTTTTTTTACTAACAACCAGAGTCATTTCATGTGTCTTCTTTTCACATACCACATATGGATCCACCACTGTCATTGAAATGTGTGTTCTCTTCAGAGACCACACATGGATCCACTAGTGTTATTGCATGTGTGTTCTTGTTACTAACAACAACCAGAGTCATTGCATGTGGGTTCTTTTCACATACCACACATGAATCCTCCAGTGTCATTGCATGTGTGTTCTTTTTACTAACAACAACTAGAGTCATTGAAATGTGTGTTCTTTTCACATACCACATATGGATCCACCAGTGTCATTGCATGTGTGCTCTTTTCACAATCCACCTATGGATCCACCAAAGTGTTATTGCATGTGTGCTCTTTTACTAACAACAACAGAGTCATTGCATGTGTGTTCTTCAGAGACAACACATGGATCCACCAGTGTCATTGCATGTGTGTTATTTTTACTAATAACAACAAGAGTCATTGAAATGTGTGTTCTCTTCAGAAACCACACATGGATCCACTAGTGTCATTGCATGTGTGTTCTTTTTACTAACAACCAGTCATTGCATTTGTGTTATTTTCACATACCACATATGGATCCACCAGTGTCAATGCATGTGTGTTCTTTTCACAATCCACGTATGGATTCACAAGTGTCATTGCATGTGTGCTCTTTTTACTAACAACATCCAGAGTCATTGCATGTGTGTTCTCTTCAAAGACCACACATGGATCCACTAGTGTCATTGCATGTGTCTTCTTTTTACTAACAACAACCAGAGTCATTGAAATGTGTGTTCTCTTCAGAGACCATACATGGATCCACCAGTGTCATTGCATGTGTGTTCTTTTCACAATCCACCTATGGATCCACCAGTGTCATTGCATGTGTGCTCTTTTTACTAACAACAACCAGAGTCATAGCATGTGTGTTCTCTTCAGAGACCACACATGGATCCACCAGTGTCATTGCATGTGTGTTCTTTTTACTAACAACACCCAGAGTCATTGAAATGTGTGTTCTTTTCACATACCACATATGGATCCACCAGTGTCATTGCATGTTTGTTCCTTTCACAATCCACCTATGGATCCACCAGTGTCATTGCATGTGTGCTCTTTTTACTAACAACAACCAGAGTCATTGCATGTGTGTTCTCTTCAAAGACAACACATGGATCCACCAGTGTCATTGCATGTGTGTTCTTTTTTACTAACAACAACACGAGTCATTGAAATGTGTGTTCTCTTCAGAGACCACACATGGATCCACTAGTGTCATTGCATGTGTGTTCTTTTTACTAATAACCAGAGTCATTGCATTTGTGTTATTTTCACATACCACATATGGATCCACCAGTGTCAATGCATGTGTGTTCTTTTCACAATCCACGTATGGATTCACAAGTGTCATTGCATGTGTGCTCTTTTTACTAACAACAACCAGAGTCATTGCATGTGTGTTCTCTTCAAAGACCACACATGGATCCACTAGTGTCATTGCATGTGTGTTCTTTTTACTAACAATAACCAGAGTCATTGAAATGTGTGTTCTCTTCAGAGACCATACATGGATCCACCAGTGTCATCGCATGTGTGTTCTTTTCACAATCCACCTATGAATCCACCAGTGTCATTGCATGTGTGCTCTTTTTACTAACAACAACCAGAGTCATTGCATGTGTGTTCTCTTCAGAGACCACACATGGATCCACCAGTGTCATTGCATGTGTGTTCTTTTTACTAACAACACCCAGAGTCATTGAAATGTGTGTTCTTTTCACATATCACATATGGATCCACTAGTGTCATTGCATGTTTGTTCTTTTCACAATCCACCTATGGATCCACCAGTGTCATTGCATGTGTGCTCTTTTTACTAACAACAACCAGAGTCATTGCATGTGTGTTCTCTTCAAAGACCACACATGGATCCACCAGTGTCATTGCATGTGTGTTCTTTTTACTAACAACAACCAGAGTCATTGAAACGTGTGTTCTTTTCACATACCAAATATGGATCCACCAGTGTCATTGCATGTGTGTTCTTTTCACAATCCACATATGGATCCACCAGTGTTATTGCATGTGTGTTCTTGTTACTAACAACAACCAGAGTCATTGAAATGTGTGTTCTCTTCAGAGACCACATATGGATCCGCCAGTGTCATTGCATGTGTGTTCTTTTTACTAAAAACCAGAGTCATTGAAATGTGTGTTCTTTTCACATACCACATATGGATCCACCAGTGTCATTGCATGTGTGCTCTTTTCACAATCCACCTATGGATCCACCAGTGTCATTGCATGTGTGTTCTTTTTACTAACAACAACCAGAGTCATTGCATGTGTGTTCTCTTTAGAGACCACACATGGATCCACCAGTGTCATTGCATGTGTGTTCTTTTTACTAACAGTACCCAGAGTCATTGAAATGTGCGTTCTTTTCACATACCACATATGGATCCACTAGTGTCATTGCATGTGTGTTCTTTTCACAATCCACCTATGGATCCACCAGTGTCATTGCATGTGTGTTCTTTTTACTAACAACACCCAGAGTCATTGAAATGTGTGTTCTTTTCACATACCACATATGGATCCACCAGTGTCATTGCATGTTTGTTCCTTTCACAATCCACCTATGGATCCACCAGTGTCATTGAATGTGTGCTCTTTTTACTAACAACAACCAGAGTCATTGCATGTGTGTTCTCTTCAAAGACAACACATGGATCCACCAGTGTCATTGCATGTGTGTTCTTTTTTACTAACAACAACACGAGTCATTGAAATGTGTGTTCTCTTCAGAGACCACACATGGATCCACTAGTGTCATTGCATGTGTGTTCTTTTTACTAATAACCAGAGTCATTGCATTTGTGTTATTTTCACATACCACATATGGATCCACCAGTGTCAATGCATGTGTGTTCTTTTCACAATCCACGTATGGATTCACAAGTGTCATTGCATGTGTGCTCTTTTTACTAACAACAACCAGAGTCATTGCATGTGTGTTCTCTTCAAAGACCACACATGGATCCACTAGTGTCATTGCATGTGTGTTCTTTTTACTAACAATAACCAGAGTCATTGAAATGTGTGTTCTCTTCAGAGACCATACATGGATCCACCAGTGTCATCGCATGTGTGTTCTTTTCACAATCCACCTATGAATCCACCAGTGTCATTGCATGTGTGCTCTTTTTACTAACAACAACCAGAGTCATTGCATGTGTGTTCTCTTCAGAGACCACACATGGATCCACCAGTGTCATTGCATGTGTGTTATTTTTACTAACAACACCCAGAGTCATTGAAATGTGTGTTCTTTTCACATATCACATATGGATCCACTAGTGTCATTGCATGTTTGTTCTTTTCACAATCCACCTATGGATCCACCAGTGTCATTGCATGTGTGCTCTTTTTACTAACAACAACCAGTCATTGCATGTGTGTTCTCTTCAAAGACCACACATGGATCCACCAGTGTCATTGCATGTGTGTTCTTTTTACTAACAACAACCAGAGTCATTGAAACGTGTGTTCTTTTCACATACCACATATGGATCCACCAGTGTCATTGCATGTGTGTTCTTTTCACAATCCACATATGGATCCACCAGTGTTATTGCATGTGTGTTCTTGTTACTAACAACAACCAGAGTCATTGAAATGTGTGTTCTCTTCAGAGACCACACATGGATCCGCCAGTGTCATTGCATGTGTGTTCTTTTTACTAACAACCAGAGTCATTGAAATGTGTGTTCTTTTCACATACCACATATGGATCCACCAGTGTCATTGCATGTGTGCTCTTTTCACAATCCACCTATGGATCCACCAGTGTCATTGCATGTGTGTTTTTTTACTAACAACAACTGTAGTCATTGCATGTGTGTTCTTTTAGAGACCACACATGGATCCACCAGTGTCATTGCATGTGTGTTCTTTTACTAACAAGACCTGAGTCATTGAAATGTATGTTCTTTTCACATACCACATATGGATCCACTAGTGTCATTGCATGTGTGTTCTTTTCACAATCCACCTATGGATCCACCAGTGTTATTGCATGTCTGCTCTTTTTACTAACAACAACCAGAGTAATTGAAATGTGTGTTCTCTTCAGAGACCACACATGGATCCACCAGTGTCATTGCATGTGTGTTCTTTTTACTAACAACAACCAGAGTAAGTGCATGTGCATTATTTTCACATACCACATATGGATCCACCATGTCATTGCATGTGTGTTATTTTTACTAACAACAACTGGAGTCATTTCATGTGTTTTTTTTCCACATACCACATATGGACCAACCAGTGTCATTGAAATGTGTGTTCTCTTTAGAGACCACACATGGATCCACCAGTGTCATTGCATGTGTGTTCTTGTTACTAACAACAACCAGAGTCATTGCATGTGTGTTCTTTTCACATACCACATATGGATCCACCAGTGTCATTGCATGTGTGTTCTCTTCAGAGACCACACATGGATCAACCAGTGTCATTGCATATGTGTTCTTTTTTACTAACAACAACCAGAGTCATTGAAATATGTGTTCTCTTCAGAGACCACACATGGATCCACTAGTGTTATTGCATGTCCATATTTTACTAACAACAACTGAGTCATTGAATTGTGTTATTTTCAGATACCACATATGGATCCACCAGTGTCATTGCATGTGTGTCCTTTTCACAATCCACCTATGGATCCACTAGTGTCATTGCATGTGTGCTCTTTTACTAACAACAACCGAGTCATTGCATGTGTTCTTTCTTCAGAGACCACACATGGATCCACCAGTGTTGCATGTGTGTTCTTTACTAACAATAACCAGAGCCATTGAAATGCGTGTTCTTCAGAGACCAAACATGGATCCACCAGTGTCATTGCATGTGTGTTCATTTCACAATCCACCTATGGATCCACCAGTGTCATTGCATGTGTGTTCTTTTCACGATCCACCTATGAATCCACTAGTGTCATTGCATGGGTGCTCTTTTTACTAACAACAACCAGAGTCATTGCATGTGTGTTCTCTTTAGAGACCACACATGGATCTACCAGTGTCATTGCATGTGTGTTCTTTTTACTACCAACAACCAGAGTCATTGAAATGTGTGTTCTCTTCAGAGGCCAAACATGGATCCACTAGTGTCATTGCATGTGTGTTCATTTCACAATCCACCTATGGACCCACCAGTGTCATTGCATGAGTGTTCTTTTTACTAACAATGACCAGAGTCATTGCATGTGTGTTCTCTTTAGAGACCACACATGGATCCACCAGTGTCATTGCATGTGTGTTCTTTTTACTAACAACAACCAGAGTCATTGAAATGTGTGTTCTTTTCACATACCACATATGGATCCACCAGTGTCATTGCATGTGTGTTCTTTTCACAATCCACCTATGGATCCACCAGTGTCATTGCATGTGTGCTCTTTTTACTAACAACAACTAGAGTCATTGAAATGTGTGTTCTCTTCAGAGCCCACACATGGATCCACCAGTGTCATTGCATGTGTGTTCTTTTTACTAACAACAACCAGAGTAAGTGCATGTGTGTTATTTTCACATACCACATATGGATCCACCAGTGTCATTGCATGTGTGTTATTTTTACTAACAACAACTGGAGTCATTTCATGTATGTTCTTTTCACATACCACATATGGATCCACCAGTGTCATTGAAATGTGTGTTCTCTTCAGAGACCACACATGGATCCACCAGTGTCATTGCATGTGTGTTTTTTTACTAACAATAACGAGTCATTGAAATGTGTGTTCACTTGAGACCATTCATGGATCCACCAGTGTCATTGCATGTGTGTTATTTTCACATTTCACATATGGATCCACCAGTGTCATTGCATGTGTGCTCTTTTACTAACAACAACCAGAGTCATTGCATGTGTTCTTCTTCAGAGACCACACATGGATCCACCATGTCATTCCATGTGTGTTCTTTTACTAACAATAACCAGAGTCATTGAAATGTGTGTTCTCTTCAGAGACCAAACATGGATCCACCAGTGTCATTGCATGTGTGTTCATTTCACAATCCACCTATGGATCCACCAGTGTCATTGCATGTGTGTTCGTTTTACTAACAACAACCAGAGTCATTGCATGTGTGTTCTCTTTAGAGACCACACATGGATCCGCCAGTGTCATTGCATGTGTGTTCTTTTACTAACAACAACCGAGTCATTGAAATGTGTGTTCTTTTCCCATACCACATATGGATCCACCGGTGTCATTGCATGTGTGTTTTTACTAACAACCACCAGAGTCATTGCATGTGTGTTATTTTCACATACCACATATGGATCCACCCGTGTCATTGCGTGTATGTTCTTTTTACTAACAACAACTAGAGTCATTTCATGTGTGTTCTTTTCACATACCACATATGGATCCACCAGTGTCATTGAAATGTGTGTTCTCTTCAGAGACCACACATGGATCCACTAGTGTCAGTGCATGTGTGTTCTTGTTACTAACAACAACCAGAGTCATTGCATGTGTTTTCTTTTCACATACCACATATGGATCCACCAGTGTCATTGCATGTGTTCTGTTCACAATCCACCTATGGATCCACCAGTGTCATTGGATGTGTGTTCTTTTTACTAACAACAACTAGAGTCATTGCATGTGTGTTCTTTTCACAATCCACCTATGGATCCACCAGTGTCATTGCTTGTGTTTTCTTTTTAATAACAACAACCAGAGTCATTGCATGTGTGCTATGTTCACAATCCACCTATGCATCCACCAGTGTCATTGCATATGGTTCTTTTTACTAACAACAACCGAGTCATTGCATGTGTGTTCTTTTCACATATATGGATCCACCAGTGTCATTGCGTGTTCTTTTCACAATCCACCTATGGATCCACCAGTGTCATTGCATGTGTGCTCTTTTTACTAACAACAACCAGAGTCATTGCATGTGTGTTCTCTTCAGAGACAACACATGGATCCACCAGTGTCATTGCATGTGTGTTCTTTTTGCTAACAACAACAAGAGTCATAGAAATGTGTGTTCTCTTCAGAGACCACACATGGATCCACTATTGTCATTGCATGTGTGTTCTTTTTACTAACAACAACCAGAGTCATTGCATTTGTGTTATTTTCACATACCACATATGGATCCACCAGTGTCAATGCATGTGTGTTCTTTTCCCATTCCACGTATGGATTCACGGTGTCATTGCGTGTGTGTTCTTTTTACTAACAATAACTGGAGTCATTTCATGTTTTTTCTTTTCACATACCACATATGGATCCACCAGTGTCATTGAAATGTGTGTTCTCTTGAGAGACCACACATGGATCCTGATGTCATTCCATGTGTGTTCTTGTTACTAACAACAACCAGTTTCATTGCATGTGTGTTCTTTAAACATACCACATATGGATCCACTAGTGTCATTGCATGTGTGTTCTTTTCACAATCCACCTATGGATCCACCAGTGTCATTGCTTGTGTGTTCTTTTTAGTAACAACCAGAGTCATTGCATGTGTGCTATGTTCACAATCCACCTATGGATCCACCAGTGTCATTGCATCTGTGTTCTTTTTACTATAAACAACCAGAGTCATTACATGTGTGTTCTTTTCACATATATGGATCCACCAGTGTCATTGCATATGTGTTATTTTCACAATCCACCTCTGGATCCACCTGTGTCATTGCATGTGTGCTTTTTTTACTAACAACCAGAGTCATTTCATGTGTCTTCTTTTCACATACCACATATGGATCCACCACTGTCATTGAAATGTGTGTTCTCTTCAGAGACCACACATGGATCCACTAGTGTTATTGCATGTGTGTTCTTGTTACTAACAACAACCAGAGTCATTGCATGTGGGTTCTTTTCACATACCACACATGAATCCTCCAGTGTCATTGCATGTGTGTTCTTTTTACTAACAACAACTAGAGTCATTGAAATGTGTGTTCTTTTCACATACCACATATGGATCCACCAGTGTCATTGCATGTGTGCTCTTTTCACAATCCACCTATGGATCCACCAGTGTTATTGCATGTGTGCTCTTTTTACTAACAACAACCAGAGTCATTGCATGTGTGTTCTCTTCAGAGACAACACATGGATCCACCAGTGTCATTGCATGTGTGTTATTTTTACTAATAACAACAAGAGTCATTGAAATGTGTGTTCTCTTCAGAAACCACACATGGATCCACTAGTGTCATTGCATGTGTGTTCTTTTTACTAACAACCAGAGTCATTGCATTTGTGTTATTTTCACATACCACATATGGATCCACCAGTGTCAATGCATGTGTGTTCTTTTCACAATCCACGTATGGATTCACAAGTGTCATTGCATGTGTGCTCTTTTTACTAACAACATCCAGAGTCATTGCATGTGTGTTCTCTTCAAAGACCACACATGGATCCACTAGTGTCATTGCATGTGTGTTCTTTTTACTAACAATAACCAGAGTCATTGAAATGTGTGTTCTCTTCAGAGACCATACATGGATCCACCAGTGTCATTGCATGTGTGTTCTTTTCACAATCCACCTATGGATCCACCAGTGTCATTGCATGTGTGCTCTTTTTACTAACAACAACCAGAGTCATAGCATGTGTGTTCTCTTCAGAGACCACACATGGATCCACCAGTGTCATTGCATGTGTGTTCTTTTTACTAACAACACCCAGAGTCATTGAAATGTGTGTTCTTTTCACATACCACATATGGATCCACCAGTGTCATTGCATGTTTGTTCCTTTCACAATCCACCTATGGATCCACCAGTGTCATTGCATGTGTGCTCTTTTTACTAACAACAACCAGAGTCATTGCATGTGTGTTCTCTTCAAAGACAACACATGGATCCACCAGTGTCATTGCATGTGTGTTCTTTTTTACTAACAACAACACGAGTCATTGAAATGTGTGTTCTCTTCAGAGACCACACATGGATCCACTAGTGTCATTGCATGTGTGTTCTTTTTACTAACAACAACCAGAGTCATTGGAATTGTGTTATTTTCACATACCACATATGGATCCACCAGTGTTAATGCATGTGTGTTCTTTTCACAATCCACGTATGGATTC
Organism: Avena insularis; assembly: GCA_023614405.1. Lineage (NCBI taxonomy): Eukaryota > Viridiplantae > Streptophyta > Magnoliopsida > Poales > Poaceae > Avena > Avena insularis. Next base: position 90,639 of record JAJUPC010000713.1, on the reverse strand, counting down.
ACAAGTGTCATTGCATGTGTGCTCTTTTTACTAACAACAACCAGAGTCATTGCATGTGTGTTCTCTTCAAAGACCACACATGGATCCACTAGTGTCATTGCATGTGTGTTCTTTTTACTAACAATAATCAGAGTCATTGAAATGTGTGTTCTCTTCAGAGACCATACATGGATCCACCAGTGTCATCGCATGTGTGTTCTTTTCACAATCCACCTATGAATCCACCAGTGTCATTGCATGTGTGCTCTTTTTACTAACAACAACCAGAGTCATTGCATGTGTGTTCTCTTCAGAGACCACACATGGATCCACCAGTGTCATTGCATGTGTGTTCTTTTTACTAACAACACCCAGAGTCATTGAAATGTGTGTTCTTTTCACATATCACATATGGATCCACTAGTGTCATTGCATGTTTGTTCTTTTCACAATCCACCTATGGATCCACCAGTGTCATTGCATGTGTGCTCTTTTTACTAACAACAACCAGAGTCATTGCATGTGTGTTCTCTTCAAAGACCACACATGGATCCACCAGTGTCATTGCATGTGTGTTCTTTTTACTAACAACAACCAGAGTCATTGAAACGTGTGTTCTTTTCACATACCAAATATGGATCCACCAGTGTCATTGCATGTGTGTTCTTTTCACAATCCACATATGGATCCACCAGTGTTATTGCATGTGTGTTCTTGTTACTAACAACAACTAGAGTCATTGAAATGTGTGTTCTCTTCAGAGACCACATATGGATCCGCCAGTGTCATTGCATGTGTGTTCTTTTTACTAACAACCAGAGTCATTGAAATGTGTGTTCTTTTCACATACCACATATGGATCCACCAGTGTCATTGCATGTGTGCTCTTTTCACAATCCACCTATGGATCCACCAGTGTCATTGCATGTGTGTTCTTTTTACTAACAACAACCAGAGTCATTGCATGTGTGTTCTCTTTAGAGACCACACATGGATCCACCAGTGTCATTGCATGTGTGTTCTTTTTACTAACAGTATCCAGAGTCATTGAAATGTGCGTTCTTTTCACATACCACATATGGATCCACTAGTGTCATTGCATGTGTGTTCTTTTCACAATCCACCTATGGATCCACCAGTGTTATTGCATGTGTGCTCTTTTTACTAACAACAACCAGAGTCATTGAAATGTGTGTTCTCTTCAGAGACCACACATGGATCCACCAGTGTCATTGCATGTGTGTTCTTTTTACTAACAACAACCAGAGTAAGTGCATGTGCATTATTTTCACATACCACATATGGATCCACCAGTGTCATTGCATGTGTGTTATTTTTACTAACAACAACTGGAGTCATTTCATGTGTGTTTTTTTCACATACCACATATGGACCAACCAGTGTCATTGAAATGTGTGTTCTCTTCAGAGACCACACATGGATCCACCAGTGTCATTGCATGTGTGTTCTTGTTACTAACAACAACCAGAGTCATTGCATGTGTGTTCTTTTCACATACCACATATGGATCCACCAGTGTCATTGCATGTGTGTTCTCTTCAGAGACCACACATGGATCAACCAGTGTCATTGCATATGTGTTCTTTTTTACTAACAACAACCAGAGTCATTGAAATGTGTGTTCTCTTCAGAGACCACACATGGATCCACTAGTGTTATTGCATGTCTGTTATTTTTACTAACAACAACCAGAGTCATTGGAATTGTGTTATTTTCACATACCACATATGGATCCACCAGTGTCAATGCATGTGTGTCCTTTTCACAATCCACCTATGGATCCACTAGTGTCATTGCATGTGTGCTCTTTTTACTAACAACAACCAGAGTCATTGCATGTGTGTTCTCTTCAGAGACCACACATGGATCCACATGTCATTGCATGTGTGTTCTTTTTACTAACAATAACCAGAGCCATTGAAATGCGTGTTCTCTTCAGAGACCAAACATGGATCCACCAGTGTCATTGCATGTGTGTTCATTTCACAATCCACCTATGGATCCACCAGTGTCATTGCATGTGTGTTCTTTTCACAATCCACCTATGAATCCACCAGTGTCATTGCATGTGTGCTCTTTTTACTAACAACAACCAGAGTCATTGCATGTGTGTTCTCTTTAGAGACCACACATGGATCTACCAGTGTCATTGCATGTGTGTTCTTTTTACTACCAACAACCAGAGTCATTGAAATGTGTGTTCTCTTCAGAGGCCAAACATGGATCCACTAGTGTCATTGCATGTGTGTTCATTTCACAATCCACCTATGGACCCACCAGTGTCATTGCATGAGTGTTCTTTTTACTAACAATGACCAGAGTCATTGCATGTGTGTTCTCTTTAGAGACCACACATGGATCCGCCAGTGTCATTGCATGTGTGTTCTTTTTACTAACAACAACCAGAGTCATTGAAATGTGTGTTCTTTTCACATACCACATATGGATCCACCAGTGTCATTGCATGTGTGTTCATTTCACAATCCACCTATGGATCCACCAGTGTCATTGCATGTGTGCTCTTTTTACTAACAACAACTAGAGTCATTGAAATGTGTGTTCTCTTCAGAGCCCACACATGGATCCACCAGTGTCATTGCATGTGTGTTCTTTTTACTAACAACAACCAGAGTAAGTGCATGTGTGTTATTTTCACATACCACATATGGATCCACCAGTGTCATTGCATGTGTGTTATTTTTACTAACAATAACCAGAGTCATTTCATGTATGTTCTTTCACATACCACATATGGATCCACCAGTGTCATTGAAATGTGTGTTCTCTTCAGAGACCACACATGGATCCACCAGTGTCATTGCATGTGTGTTCTTTTTACTAACAATAACCAGAGTCATTGAAATGTGAGTTCACTTCAGAGACCATTCATGGATCCACCAGTGTCATTGCATGTGTGTTCTTTTCACAATCCACCTATGGATCCACCAGTGTCATTGCATGTGTGCTCTTTTTACTAACAACAACCAGAGTCATTGCATGTGTGTTCTCTTCAAAGACCACACATGGATCCACCAGTGTCATTCCATGTGTGTTCTTTTTACTAACAATAACCAGAGTCATTGAAATGTGTGTTCTCTTCAGAGACCAAACATGGATCCACCAGTGTCATTGCATGTGTGTTTATTTCACAATCCACCTATGGATCCACCAGTGTCATTGCATGTGTGTTCGTTTTACTAACAACAACCAGAGTCATTGCATGTGTGTTCTCTTTAGAGACCACACATGGATCCGCCAGTGTCATTGCATGTGTGTTCTTTTTACTAACAACAACCGGAGTCATTGAAATGTGTGTTCTTTTCCCATACCACATATGGATCCACCAGTGTCATTGCATGTGTGTTTTTTTACTAACAACCACCAGAGTCATTGCATGTGTGTTATTTTCACATACCACATATGGATCCACCCGTGTCATTGCGTGTATGTTCTTTTTACTAACAACAACTAGAGTCATTTCATGTGTGTTCTTTTCACATACCACATATGGATCCACCAGTGTCATTGAAATGTGTTCTCTTCAGAGACCACACATGGATCCACTAGTGTCAGTGCATGTGTGTTCTTTTTACTAACAACAACCAGAGTCATTGCATGTGTTTTCTTTTCACATACCACATATGGATCCACCAGTGTCATTGCATGTGTGTTCTTTTCACAATCCACCTATGGATCCACCAGTGTCATTGGATGTGTGTTCTTTTTACTAACAACAACTAGAGTCATTGCATGTGTGTTCTTTTCACAATCCACCTATGGATCCACCAGTGTCATTGCTTGTGTGTTCTTTTTAATAACAACAACCAGAGTCATTGCATGTGTGCTATGTTCACAATCCACCTATGCATCCACCAGTGTCATTGCATGTCGGTTCTTTTTACTAACAACAACCAGAGTCATTGCATGTGTGTTCTTTTCACATATATGGATCCACCAGTGTCATTGCATGCGTGCTTTTCACAATCCACCTATGGATCCACAGTGTCATTGCATGTGTGCTCTTTTTACTAACAACAACCAGAGTCATTGCATGTTAGTTCTCTTCATAGACAACACATGGATCCACCAATGTCATTGCATGTGAGTTCTTTTTACTAAAAACAACAAGAGTCATAGAAATGTGTGTTCTCTTCAGAGACCACACATGGATCCACAATTGTCATTGCATGGGTGTTCTTTTACTAACAACAACGAGTCATTGCATTTGTGTTATTTTCACATACCACATATGGATCCACCAAAGGTCAATGCATGTGTGTTCTTTCCCATTCCACGATGGATTCACGGTGTCATTATGTGTGTTCTTTTACTAACAATAACTGAGTCATTTCATGTTTTTCTTTTCACATACCACATATGGATCCACCAGTGTCATTGAAATGTGTGTTCTCTTGAGAGACCACACATGGATCCACCAAGTGTCATTCCATGTGTGTTCTTGTTACTAACAACAACCGTTTCATTGCATGTGTGTTCTTTAAACATACCACATATGGATCCACTAGTGTCATTGCATGTGTGTTCTTTTCACAATCCACCTATGGATCCACCAGTGTCATTGCTTGTGTGTTCTTTTAGTAACAACCAGAGTCATTGCATGTGTGCTATGTTCACAATCCACCTATGGATCCACCGGTGTCATTGCATGTGTTCTTTTACTATAAACAAGAGTCATTACATGTGTGTTCTTTTCACATATATGGATCCACCAGTGTCATTGCATATGTGTTATTTTCACAATCCACCTCTGGATCCACGTGTCATTGCATGTGTGCTTTTTTACTAACAACCGAGTCATTTCATGTGTCTTCTTTTCACATACCACATATGGATCCACTGTCATTGAAATGTGTGTTCTCTTGAGACCACACATGGATCCACTAGTGTTATTGCATGTGTGTTCTTGTTACTAACAACAACCAGAGTCATTGCATGTGGGTTCTTTTCACATACCACACATGAATCCTCCAGTGTCATTGCATGTGTGTTCTTTTTACTAACAACAACTAGAGTCATTGAAATGTGTGTTCTTTTCACATACCACATATGGATCCACCAGTGTCATTGCATGTGTGCGCTTTCACAATACACTTATGGATCCACCGGTGTTATTGCATGTGTGCTCTTTTTACTAACAACAACCAGAGTCATTGCATGTGTGTTCTCTTCAGAGACAACACATGGATCCACCAGTGTCATTGCATGTGTGTTATTTTTACTAATAACAACAAGAGTCATTGAAATGTGTGTTCTCTTCAGAAACCACACATGGATCCACTAGTGTCATTGCATGTGTGTTCTTTTTACTAACAACCAGAGTCATTGCATTTGTGTTATTTTCACATACCACATATGGATCCACCAGTGTCAATGCATGTGTGTTCTTTTCACAATCCACGTATGGATTCACAAGTGTCATTGCATGTGTGCTCTTTTTACTAACAACATCCAGAGTCATTGCATGTGTGTTCTCTTCAAAGACCACACATGGATCCACTAGTGTCATTGCATGTGTGTTCTTTTTACTAACAATAACCAGAGTCATTGAAATGTGTGTTCTCTTCAGAGACCATACATGGATCCACCAGTGTCATTGCATGTGTGTTCTTTTCACAATCCACCTATGGATCCACCAGTGTCATTGCATGTGTGCTCTTTTACTAACAACAACCAGAGTCATTGCATGTGTGGTCTCTTGAGACCACACATGGATCCTGATGTCATTGCATGTGTGTTCTTTTTACTAACAACACCCAGAGTCATTGAAATGTGTGTTCTTTTCACATACCACATATGGATCCACCAGTGTCATTGCATGTTTGTTCCTTTCACAATCCACCTATGGATCCACCAGTGTCATTGCATGTGTGCTCTTTTTCCTAACAACAACCAGAGTCATTGCATGTGTGTTCTCTTCAAAGACAACACATGGATCCACCAGTGTCATTGCATGTGTGTTCTTTTTTACTAACAACAACACGAGTCATTGAAATGTGTGTTCTCTTCAGAGACCACACATGGATCCACTAGTGTCATTGCATGTGTGTTCTTTTTACTAATAACCAGAGTCATTGCATTTGTGTTATTTTCACATACCACATATGGATCCACCAAAGGTCAATGCATGTGTGTTCTTTTCACAATCCACGTATGGATTCACAAGTGTCATTGCATGTGTGCTCTTTTTACTAACAACAACCAGAGTCATTGCATGTGTGTTCTCTTCAAAGACCACACATGGATCCAGTAGTGTCATTGCATGTGTGTTCTTTTTACTAACAATAACCAGAGTCATTGAAATGTGTGTTCTCTTCAGAGACCATACATGGATCCACCAGTGTCATCGCATGTGTGTTCTTTTCACAATCCACCTATGAATCCACCAGTGTCATTGCATGTGTGCTCTTTTTACTAACAACAACGAGTCATTGCATGTGTGTTCTTCAGAGACCACACATGGATCCACCATGTCATTGCATGTGTGTTCTTTTTACTAACAACACCCGAGTCATTGAAATGTGTGTTCTTTCACATATCACATATGGATCCACTAGTGTCATTGCATGTTTGTTCTTTCACAATCCACCTATGGATCCACAGGTGTCATTGCATGTGCTCTTTTACTAACAACAACCAGAGTCATTGCATGTGTGTTCTCTTCAAAGACCACACATGGATCCTGATGTCATTGCATGTGTGTTCTTTTACTAACAACAACCGAGTCATTGAAACGTGTGTTCTTTTCACATACCAAATATGGATCCACCAGTGTCATTGCATGTGTGTTCTTTTCACAATCCATGATGGATCCACCAGTGTTATTGCATGTGTGTTCTTGTTACTAACAACAACGAGTCATTGAAATGTGTGTTCTCTTGAGACCACATATGGATCCGCCATGTCATTGCATGTGTGTTCTTTTTACTAACAACCGAGTCATTGAAATGTGTGTTCTTTCACATACCACATATGGATCCACAGTGTCATTGCATGTGTGCTCTTTTCACAATCCACCTATGGATCCACCAGTGTCATTGCATGTGTGTTCTTTACTAACAACAACCAGAGTCATTGCATGTGTGTTCTCTTTAGAGACCACACATGGATCCTGATGTCATTGCATGTGTGTTCTTTTTACTAACAGTACCCAGAGTCATTGAAATGTGCGTTCTTTTCACATACCACATATGGATCCACCAGTGTCAATGCATGTGTGTTCTTTTCACAATCCACCTATGGATCCACCAGTGTCATTGCATGTGTGCTCTTTTTCCTAACAACAACCAGTCATTGAAATGTGTATTCTTCAGAGACCACACATGGATCCACCAAATGTCATTGCATGTGTGTTCTTTTACTAACAACAGTAGAGTAAGTGCATGTGCATTATTTTCACATACCACATATGGATCCACCAGTGTCATTGCATGTGTGTTATTTTTACTAACAACAACTGGAGTCATTTCATGTGTGTTTTTTTCACATACCACATATGGACCAACCAGTGTCATTGAAATGTGTGTTCTCTTGAGACCACATGGATCCACCAGTGTCATTGCATGTGTGTTCTTGTTACTAACAACAACCAGAGTCATTGCATGTGTGTTCTTTTCACATACCACATATGGATCCACCAGTGTCATTGCATGTGTGTTCTCTTCAGAGACCACACATGGATCAACCAGTGTCATTGCATATGTGTTCTTTTTTACTAACAACAACCAGAGTCATTGAAATGTGTGTTCTCTTCAGAGACCACACATGGATCCACTAGTGTTATTGCATGTCTGTTATTTTTACTAACAACAACCAGAGTCATTGGAATTGTGTTATTTTCACATACCATATATGGATCCACCAGTGTCAATGCATGTGTGTCCTTTTCACAATCCACCTATGGATCCACTAGTGTCATTGCATGTGTGCTCTTTTTACTAACAACAACCAGAGTCATTGCATGTGTGTTCTCTTCAGAGACCACACATGGATCCACCAGTGTCATTGCACGTGTGTTCTTTTTACTAACAATAACCAGAGCCATTGAAATGCGTGTTCTCTTCAGATACCAAACATGGATCCACCAGTGTCATTGCATGTGTGTTCATTTCACAATCCACCTATGGATCCACCAGTGTCATTGCATGTGTGTTCTTTTTACTAACAACAACCAGAGTCATTGCATGTGTGTTCTCTTTAGAGACCACACATGGATCTGCCAGTGTCATTGCATGTGTGTTCTTTTTACTACCAACAACCAGAGTCATTGAAATGTGTGTTCTCTTCAGAGGCCAAACATGGATCCACTAGTGTCATTGCATGTGTGTTCATTTCACAATCCACCTATGGACCCACCAGTGTCATTGCATGAGTGTTCTTTTTACTAACACTGACCAGAGTCATTGCATGTGTGTTCTCTTTAGAGACCACACATGGATCCGCCAGTGTCATTGCATGTGTGTTCTTTTTACTAACAACAACCAGAGTCATTGAAATGTGTATTCTTTTCACATACCACATATGGATCCACCAGTGTCATTGCATGTGTGTTCTTTTCACAATCCACCTATGGATCCACCAGTGTCATTGCATGTGTGCTCTTTTTACTAACAACAACTAGAGTCATTGAAATGTGTGTTCTCTTCAGAGACCACACATGGATCCATGTCATTGCATGTGTGTTCTTTTACTAACAACAACCAGTAAGTGCATGTGTGTTATTTTCACATACCACATATGGATCCACCAGTGTCATTGCATGTGTGTTATTTTTACTAACAACAACTGGAGTCATTTCATGTATGTTCTTTTCACATACCACATATGGATCCACCAGTGTCATTGAAATGTGTGTTCTCTTCAGAGACCACACATGGATCCACCAGTGTCATTGCATGTGTGTTCTTTTTACTAACAATAACCAGAGTCATTGAAATGTGTGTTCACTTCAGAGACCATTCATGGATCCACCAGTGTCATTGCATGTGTGTTCTTTTCACAATCCACCTATGGATCCACCAGTGTCATTGCATGTGTGCTCTTTTTACTAACAACAACCAGAGTCATTGCATGTGTGTTCTCTTTAGAGACCACACATGGATCCACCAGTGTCATTCCATGTGTGTTCTTTTTACTAACAATAACTAGAGTCATTGAAATGTGTGTTCTCTTCAGAGACCAAACGTGGATCGACCAGTGTCATTGCATGTGTGTTCATTTCACAATCCACCTATGGATCCACCAGTGTCATTGCATGTGTGTTCTTTTTACTAACAACAACCAGAGTCATTGCATGTGTGTTCTCTTTAGAGACCACACATGGATCCGCCAGTGTCATTGCATGTGTGTTCTTTTTACTAACAACAACAAGAGTCATTGAAATGTGTGTTCTTTTCCCGTACCACATATGGATCCACCAGTGTCATTGCACGTGTGTTTTTTTACTAACAACCACCAGAGTCATTGCATGTGTGTTATTTTCACATACCACATATGGATCCACCCGTGTCATTGCGTGTATGTTCTTTTTACTAACAACAACTAGAGTCATTTCATGTGTGTTCTTTTCACATACCACATATGGATCCACCAGTGTCATTGAAATGTGTGTTCTCTTGAGAGACCACACATGCATCCACCAGTGTCATTGCATGTGTGTTCTTGTTACTAACAACAACCAGTGTCATTGCATGTGTGTTCTTTAAACATACCACATATGGATCCACCAGTGTCATTGCATGTGTGTTCTTTTCACATTCCACCTATGGATCCACCAGTGTCATTGCTTATGTGTTCTCTTTACTAACAACAACCAGAGTCATTGCATGTGTGCTCTTTTCACAATCCACCTATGGATCCACCAGTGTCATTGCATGTGTGTTCTTTTTACTAACAACAACCAGAGTCATTGCATGTGTGTTCTTTTCGCATACCACATATGGATCCACCAGTGTCAATGCATGTGTTCTTTTCACAATCCACCTATGGATCCACCAGTGTCATTGCATGTGTGCTCTTTTTACTAACAACAACCAGAGTCAATGCATGTGTGTTCTCTTCAGAGACCACACATGGATCCACCAGTGTCATTGCATGTGTGTTCTTTTTACTAACAACAACCAGAGTCATATAAATGTGTGTTCTCTTCAGAGACCATACATGGATCCACCAGTGTCATTGCATGTGTGTTCTTTTCACAATCCACCTATGGATCCACCAGTGTCATTGCATGTGTGCTCTTTTTACTAACAACAACCAGAGTCATTGCATGTGTGAGTGTCATTGCATGTGTGTTCTTTTTACTAACAATAACCACAATCATTGAAATGTGTGTTCTCTTCAGAGACCAAACATGGATCCACCAGTGTCATTGCATGTGTGTTCATTTTACAATCCACCTATGGATCCACCAGTGTCATTGCATGTGTGTTCTTTTTACTAACAACAACCAGAGTCATTGCATGTGTGTTCTTTTTAGAGACCACACATGGATCCGCCAGTGTCATTGCATGTGTGTTCTTTTTACTAACAACAACCAGAGTCATTGAAATGTGTGTTCTTTTCCCATACCACATATGTATCCACCAATGTCATTGCATGTGTGTTTTTTTACTAACAGCCACCAGAGTCATTGCATGTTTTTTATTTTCACATACCACATATGGATCCACCCGTGTCATTGCGTGTATGTTCTTTTTACTAACAACAACTAGAGTCATTTCATGTGTGTTCTTTTCACATACCACATATGGAGCCACCAGTGTCATTGAAATGTGTGTTCTCTTGAGAGACCACACATGGATCCACCCGTGTCATTGCATGTGTGTTCTTGTTACTAACAACAACCAGTGTCATTGCATGTGTGTTCTTTAAACATACCACATATGGATCCACCAGTGTCATTGCATGTGTGTTCTTTTCACAATCCACCTATGGATCCACCAGTGTCATTGCTTATGTGTTCTCTTTACTAACAACAACCAGAGTCATTGCATGTGTGCTCTTTTCACAATCCACCTATGGATCCACCAGTGTCATTGCATGTGTGTTGTTTTTACTAACAACAACTAGAGTCATTGCATGTGTGTTCTTTTCGCATACCACATATGGATCCACCAGTGTCAATGCATGTGTTCTTTTCACAATCCACCTATGGATCCACCAGTGTCATTGCATGTGTGCTCTTTTTACTAACAACAACCAGAGTCATTGCATGTGTGTTCTCTTCAGAGACCACACATGGATCCACCAGTGTCATTGCATGTGTGTTCTTTTTACTAACAACAACCAGAGTCATTGAAATGTGTGTTCTCTTCAGAGACCATACATGGATCCACCAGTGTCATTGCATGTGTGTTCTTTTTACTAACAACAACCAGAGTCAGTGCATGTGTGTTATTTTCACATACCACATATGGATCCACCAGTGTCATTGCATGTGTGTTATTTTTACTAACAACAACTAGAGTCATTTCATGTGTGTTCTTTTCACATACCACATATGGATCCACCAGTGTCATTGAAATGTGTGTTCTCTTTACAGACCACACATGGATCCACCAGTGTCATTGCATGTGTGTTCTTGTTACTAACAACAACCAGAGTCATTGCATGTGTGTTCTTTTCACATACCACATATGGATCCACCAGTGTCATTGCATGTGTGTTCTTTTCACAATCCACCTATGGATCCACCTGTGTCATTGCATGTGTGTTATTTTTACAAACAACAACCAGAGTCATTGCATGTGTGTTATTTTAACATACCACATATGGATCCACCAGTGTCATTGCATGTGTGTTCTTATTACTAACAACAACTAGAGTCATTTCATGTGTGTTCTTTTCACATACCACATATGGATCCACCAGTGTCATTGAAATGTGTGTTCTCTTCAGAGACCACACATGGATCCACCAGTGTCATTGCATGTGTGTTCTTGTTACTAACAACAACCAGAGTCGTTGCATGTGTGTTCTTTTCACATACCACATATGGATCCACCAGTGTTATTGCATGTGTGTTCTTTTCACAATCCACCTATGGATCCACCTGTGTCATTGCACTAGTGGAAAAAGGGCCTCCAGTCCCGGCCCGTAAGGGGCTTTAGTCTCGGTCCTGGTAACCAGGACTAGAGGGGCGGGACTCAAGGCCCCCCACTAGTCCCGGACCGCTTACCATCCGGGATCAATGGGTATCCACATGGCCGTCTATGCGCTGGTGCCCATTAGTCCCAGCTTTGTATTACTTAACCGAGACAATGGTTCTTCGCCATGCAGTTTTGCACTTTTCTTCCGCCACAAGAGAATTCAATTTGTATCTTTTTTTCTCTTTTTCATTTCAAAAATAGTTTTCTACGCTACCACATACCATACACGTTCGTGCATACATAAGATAACTTCTCTTAAGATCGAGCATACAAATATATACATGATCATGATAGTTACATGGAGATCACAATTCGACGATTTAATTACTGTCAGGATCATCGGTAGCGCCTATTCACGCTAAATTCTCAAAGATCATCTATCATCTCGCTCATCAAGAATCCTACCGGTTCCTCAATTTTAGTACGCTATTGCTGTGGTAGGAGCTGATCCCGCATTCTCTCAAACTATATAAGAAAAGGATATCAATATGAATATCAATCATGATAACAAAAAGTGACGGTAATAAAATAATGTTGTGATTGTATTGCTTACATCGACTCTATAATCTTTGTGCTCAGTGGAAAACGTGCGAATGAACTCGCAAACGTAGAATCCACATAGATTCGTCCCCTGTGGCTGCCTCGAGCACTTTACGAGAATAGAATTCAATCAAAATTATAATCTAGCATCATAATTGTCTTGAAACTAGAAGTAAAGAGATGCCGGACATATCACGACATTACTTACGAGACCGGAGTAAACGCTCTTACTAAAGGAACCCTTAACCCTACTCTTGAACATGCTCCAAACCCTTCCCGGCAAAGAAAATGAATGAATGAGTTATTTATTACGTGATATCTCAGGAAATCAAATAAAGAGACTGATGTAGCACGGAAATTACCTCTGGAGCATGTCCTACATGTCCCTAAACTATTCCAGGTGTCTCTTCGATGGGTCCATGACTTCAACTCTTCCCTTATCAAGTTGAATGTCCATGAGAATCCAGTGGAAACTGCACACGTTTATATATACATCAGTAACTCATCAATTACATTTAACATCGAGTAAGCAAAAGTGAATGTGTACAACAGAGTAAGACCCTCATGCGAAATTATAAGGAAACAGTATGTGGTCACAGAAATTTTGCTCCGTTAGAAACCTTAGAAGGTTTTCCTGCGTCTCCTCGGGTTTATCCTTTAGCGTCTTACAATGTATTTTATCTGGGTCAATGAACCCAACACTAAAGAGTGACCTTCTTTTACATTCCATGATCTTCATTCTGCATAATAACAGAGTACAAAAGCATATAATGAGGATAATTATATGCAATGAACTGAACAACTGAAAAAATGAACAACTTATATATAGACAATGAATTCAACAACTTACAGACAATAGCAACTCATGCGACTTTTGTCGAGGGCGTCGAAATCAGATAACTGGAAGAGTTCTGGAAACTCAACATGGACCTCTTCTTCTCGGAAGTAGTAGTCATGTGGGATACGCCACGATCATTATTCTCGCCTGCTTTACGGCTTTCAAGTACCAGTTATGTAAACTCCGCATTTGTGTTGGCAGTTGTTGGAATTGCTCAAAGTGACTAGAGGCTTCCCTGGGACATATGTAGGGACTACCTGAGCCTTGGGTAACTTGTCGTCCTTGGAACCTAGCAATTCCTCAACAGTCACATTCATAGAGGCCGCAAGCTTCGCAGCTTCTTCCATATTCTGCTAGGGAATGTCATGGGATACCACCTTGAGGGGTGGGGTCGATTTTTTGGCCTGTTCCCCGAGCTGGGGGACGTCCTTTCTTTTCCCGGTTGTACTTTGACTTGATGATTTGCTCCCGCTTTCACTTCTACTTGATTTTCTCTTCTTCACTTCCTTCTAAAGTGTGCGTCGATAGTCATCTGGCTTATGGTGCAAGTCATATTGCGATTTTGTGTTCAGAAAAGAAAGTGCATACGCTTTTTGCTTCTCGGTGTATACCGGGGCGGGCTCGGGTTTCTTCTTTTGAAGCTGCACAACACATTCGGCCTTTACGATCATGTCGGTTTCCTCGTCAGTATGATCGTAAGGTCTGATGGGAAGATTCTTATGAGGTACTCTTGGGAGGGGCGACATTTAGCGTTTTGGGCTGCGCTGCTTAGTACTAATCGAGGTCATGCGGCGGAGATCGAGATGGACTCGGTGTGGTGGTCGTAGTCATGGGTGGGCTTCTTGGAGGTGATGGAGGTGAAGGTGACATGACAACTCGAGGCGGTGTTGGCTTTAGCATCCAGCCCGGAAGCTTGATGTTGTTCTTGTCCCATAGAATGATACCACCGTACTTCTCGAGTGTCCTCTCACCTTCAGGTCCAGGGATGTCAAGCTCCATTGAGTCCCACCCCATTGCGATTTCATCCACAACAACTTTAGCATAGCCAACTGGAATCTCACGGCCATGCCAGCGTGCGCCAAGTGGACAAGGTAAAGCACATCCGACCACCACCTTGATGGATAGGTTCTTCACCTTCTGATAGAGCTCACAAGATGCCTGCTCCTTGATTCCATCCACGGGGTAGCCGGGACCGCCATCTACCATACGTGCATCGCCGAAGGACCTCCGATTCAGCCACATCGCTTCTCCGCTGAGATGGGACAGTGGTAATATCGAGCTGAGGATCTTGCAGAGCGGCTCCTCGGTTCGTCAATCTATTCGATGCATTCAAGTGTTCCTAGCAACTCGGTGAACCTGTCTCCTCCTTCCTCCCGTCACGCCTCTTTGCTCTCTCTCGGCTCCTATAAGTATCTCTGTCTTTGGGAAACCCCATCTCCCACGTATAACTAGGGCCAAGGCCTCGTACACGTCCTCCGTGTTCGTCATTCCCGAGGACCTTTGTCAGCAAGTCTTTCTCTCTATCGGGACAGAACTTTGTTGTCCCTGCTTTTAATCTCCTTCACCACTTTCTGCCATGTATCCCGGGGTATCCTAATCCCGTCACTGCAAATAAGGTCCCCTGTACTTTCGTCATACTCACTCCCATGCCCAAGGAACCAATTCCTTGCCCTTAGATCCCATTCTACGCATATTGGTTCTGGAGTGATCCCTTTAGCAAGCAGCTCATTCTCTTTAGCATCCCACTTTGCCATGGCAACCGCGTAGCCCCTAGCCCCAGGTGATGGTGATATTTTTTAATCGCGGCATTTTTCTTGTTTTTCTCGACTTTTCTATAGCAGGTTCTGACTCCTTGTACTTCACAAATGCATCCCAGTTAGCCTGCTGCTTCGTTAGATAGCATTCAAATTTAGGAGGAGTCTTCGTCTTCTGATACTTTTGCCATAATGCTTTCTTCCAGTTCTTGAATAGTTCGGCCATCTTCGTAAGAGTCCACTGCTTGACTATCTTCCTCAATGCAGCTGTGTCGGCATCATCCTCACATTCTGGCAGTGTGAAATGTGTCATCAGGTCATTCCAAAGACCCTCTTTGTACCTGTCGGCGACATACTCACCCTCTTTCGCCCCTTTGGTCTTATTCCACTCTCGAACGGTGATCGGGATGCGATCCCTAACCATAACCCCGCATTGTTGTTTAAATACAGTTTTAGCCTTTTCAGGTTCCAACGGTTCACCCCGTGGTGATACCCGCGTAATTGTATAACGCATAGATGCGTCCAACTTTTTGGCCGGGCCTCGTTTGGAATATTTTTTGCTCGATGTGGAGGCCTAAGAGAAGAAACATTCGTCAATTTATATATATACAACTCAGTTAATGCATCTACTAATCACCAGACTTCATATATATACCTCGCCGGACTTCTTTAAGGGTCCACCGAAGCCGTCGGCTTCTCCACCACCGTAGTCGCTTTCTCCTTGATCATTTCGGTCGACCTCCTCTCCCTCACCGGAGGGGTTCAGATAAATTGACGGAGATTCGGGTGGATCAACATGGGGGTGTCGTTGATCATATCCTCGAGAATTTCTTCCTGTGCTAGGTCTCTCTGGATTGGATCCATACTTTTCTACAAAATACACACAATAACATTTTTCATTCAATATTGTTGCATAAAATAATACTAAACAATAATATGAACATGCAATTTGCTACAATAATACTAAACAATAGCAAAATTCTAGTGATGCCCTAACCCTAACCCTAAGTCCAGGCGGCCCGCAAGCACCACCACCCTAACCCTATCTCCGGGGGCCCGCGAGCACCACCACTCTAACCCTATCTCCGGGGGCCCGCGAGCACCACCACCCTAACCCTATCTCTAGGGACCCACGAGCACCACCACTCTAACCCTAAGTCCGGGGGCCCGCGAGCACCACCACCCTAACCCGAAGTCCGGGGCCCGCGAGCACCACCACCCTAATCCTAAGTCCGGGGGCCCGCGAGCACTACCGGACTTAGGGTAGTTATTTCTTTAGCTTATCTTTATTTAGCACTAATGCTTGTCTGTCTCAATCGACACTATAATACTACATACTATATAATATACTACTATACATTACTACACTATATATATACTATATCTATATACTCTATTACTATACACAAACATATATATATATACTATATTTATATACTAGTAATAAATATTACAATATAAAAAAGATACAAGAAATAAAAAACATATATATATACTATATCTATATGATCTATTACTATTATACACAAACATATTTATATATACTATATCTATATATACTAGTAATAATTATTAACATATAAAAAATACACTAGAAATTAATATATACTATACTAGTAATACTAGTAATAATTCTATCTATTACTAGTAATAATTCTTAATTAATATATAAAAAATACAAGAAATTAAAAAATGGCCGGGTGTGTGCTGTCCTTGTCGGCTGTGGGCCGGGCGAGATGGATGAGAGGCCATGGTCAGGGTGTCGCCTGCTCAGGGCCGGGATGGAGAGAGGCGTGGATGCGGGGGAGGGATTACCTCCAGCATGAGGTGGACGTCTTGGCGTCTCGAGAGGTGGCGGGCTGGCCTGAGGCGGCAACACGCCGGGTGGCTACGAGGATCATGGAGAGGCGGCGAGGTAGCGAGGCAACAGAGGCTCAAATTTTGGCACTGGGCGAGTGCTAGCTCCTGAGATGTGCTCCGGTCGATGGATTCGACCAGGAGAAGAAGCAACACAATAAATACTCGGTCATTAATTGCTCGTGGCATAAGGACTAAAGTGGGTCTTTAGTCTCGTTCTATGCATAGGACTAAAGGCTTTGGACCTTTCGCAGAGGTCTTTAGTCTGGATGGTGTTCAGGCCAGGACTAAAGCCCATTCTTGTATTTGAGCCTAAGTTGGTCGCTTTTTTTTCAAATATTACAATTTGTAACTATTAGATTTTTTAAACATTTGAATTATACAGTTTTTGCATACTTATGAATTTGAGAAAATTTTCAACATGAAAAGTTCTTGAATTTGAATAAGTAATCCAAATCTATTTTATGTTTTATAAAATAATTATTCTAACTAGTGAAACTAATAACCATCTTGCCATTTCCAATTTTAAAATGCATTAACTATTATATTTTGCATATTTTTGAATCTCACTAAATTTTTAACATAAAAAGTGCTTGAATTTGAATAAGCGATTCAAATCCATTTTGTGTTTTATAAAATAACTATTCTAACTAGTCAAACTATTAACCATTTTGCCATTTTCATGTGATTCCGACGCTCCTGTGGTCTTCCTCCGGCGAAACCCTAGACCGGGGGCCCCGGGTCGTCTACCCCTATAGCTTTCTCCGTACGACGGTAGCCCCTTTAGTCCCGATTGATAAAAAATTCGCGCGAAACCAGTACTAAGGTCTGTTTCTTCCCGCCTTATTTCTTCCTGACTTATTTTTTCCCGCCCGTTTTCTTCCTGCCTTTTCCACCGCTTCCCTCCTCTGACTTCCCGCCATTTCTCACTATATATATGTAGGCTTGGTCATTGCCATAGCACATCTAGACTCATATCTGCCGCCTCTCTCCACTCTATCCCATGGCTTCCACCATACCTCTAACCCCCAGGGAGGCGGAGATGGAGTCTTTCACGGGCTAGCAGGAAAATATTTTCCGAGGTGGAACTTCCGAAGATGCCATAGGGCATGTGCACCAAGGGCATCTTTGAGAAGTTCCGCCACGGGAGATTTCCCAACCCTTTCCTCCATCCATGGGGATGAAACTCTCCATCCATGTTGGCTTGTTGAGCTGCTTGCCATGGCGTATCGATGCTCCTTTTATAGGCACAGCGCCGCTTCTACTTTGTCTTCTTCCTCTGACAGGGCGTCGTGCGCTACAAGCTTTATCTCATCGAGCAGTGCGTCCACCACACGTCCTTATCCTGCCGACAACTTTAGTCCCGGTTGCACCCACCAACCGGTACTAAAGGTTACCCACGCGTCCTTATCCCACCGACAGTTTTGTTAGATGACACAAAAACCACCTTTAGTCCCGGTTGCACCCACCAGTTGGTACTAAAGGTTAGCCACCCCCAGATAAGGCCCTCCCAGATAAGCCTCCCCCAGATAAGGCCCCCATCTTTTGTCCCGGTTTGAGCCCCCACCCGGGATGAAAGTTTCACGCCACCTGCTCCCGCTTTCCACCGATTCCCACCTCTGTCTTCCCGCCATTTTTTTAGTATATATATGTACGCTTGGCCTCCATTTACATATCACATCTAGACTCATCATTCTCTTCCCATGGCTTCCATCGTATCTCTAACCCCCCGGGAGGCGGAGGCGCTTTGCGCCTCGAACTACCCCTGCCCACCGGGCTACCGCGTCCCCACCGGCTGGATGCTGAGCACTGGAGGCGTGCCGGTCCCTCCTGTCCCTCTAGGTGTGGAGCGCCGGATGGCCATCACGAACCACTACTACCTCAAGCTCACGCCAGAGCAACGGAGGAATCCCAACTAGCATCCCGACTTGGGAAGCCTTCTTCATTAATCAGCATGAGAGGGCGCTCGCCAGGCACGAGGAGGACGGCCCACCTCCTTCGAACTTCAACGAGGCCGGCCATCGGCTGTGGTGGCACGGCCAGACTCTCCAGAGTGTCATGGCCTACAACACGACCGACAATAACCCCCACCTGCGGTACCCTCAAATCCAGCCCACGCGTGCCCAACCTTCATGGTTCGACTACGGCGACCCCGACGACGACGACACCGGCGACTACGACGACTACAGTGGCGCGTATTACAGGGCTAGGCAGGAGCATGACTGAATCACTCCAACATTAGGCATGTTTCTTAATTTTCAGTTGTGCTATGTTTCTTAATTTTTAGTTGTGCTATGTATCCTTAGTGTTTGTGGGTTCCTTCTCTTGTGATGGTTCCTTCTCTTTGGGTGATCACCTCATGCTCGTAACCCGGTCAACGTCTAGTTTGATTGAGCAAGATGTATTACATGAAAGGGGACCTTTATGTCTCAAATAAAAGGTTTAATACATTACATAGATTTATGTCTCAAATAAAAGGTTTAAAACATTATTACACATCACCAACATCTAGTGTTGTGGTTTTCTTCTGCACCGTAGCCATGGAGAATCTTCATCATTTAACAGGATGCTTGGGTCAGTTTTCACTTTGAAGGGCGGAATTTCATGAAACTTATTGTAATCTTCTGACATGTCTGTCTTGTCATCCACTCCCACGATGTTTCTTTTCCCTGAAAGAACTATGTGGCGCTTTGGCTCATCGTATTCTGTATTCTTTTGCTTATCTTTCCTTTTTCTCGGTTTGGTAGACATGTCCTTCACATAGAAAACCTGAGCCACATCATTGGCTAGGACGAATGGTTCATCCATGTACGCAAGATTGTTGAGATCCACTGTTGTCATGTCGTACTTTTGGTCTACATGTACCCCGCCTCCTGTCAGCTTGACCCATTTGCACCGAAACAAAGGGACCTTGAAAGTAGGTCCATAGTCAAGTTCCCATATCTCCTCTATGTACCCATAATATGTGTCCTTCTGCCCATTGTCATCTGTTGCATCAAAGCGGACAACACTGTTTTGGTTGGTGCTCTTTTTATCTTGGGCGATCGTGTAAAATGTATTCCCATTTATCTCGTACCCTTGGAAAGTACATATAGTTGAAGATGGTAACCTAGCCAACGAGTACAACTCATCTCCAACAGTGGTGTTATTCATGAGATGTGTCTGCAACCAACTGTCAAAATTCTTCTCGTGTTCCCCTTTAATCAAGGTTTCAGGCTTCCCCGGGTTTTCGGAGCATAGAATATTCTTGTGTTTCTCGAAATACGGAGCCACCATGGTGGAATTGTGTAGAACTGTGTAGTGTGCTTGAGTGAAAGAATGCCCTTCCCTACATACCATTGATTTCCTTCCTAGTGTGCCTTTTCCAGTCATCCTCCCCTCATACCGAGATTCAGGAACACCAATCGGCTTACGGTCAGGAAGAAAGTCAACACAAAACTCAATGACCTCCTCTGTTCCATAGCCCTTGGAGATGCTTCCTTCTGGCCTAGCACGGTTATGAACATATTTCTTTAAGACTCCCATGAACCTCTCGAAGGGGAACATATTGTGTAGAAACACAGGACCGAGAATTCTAATCTCTTCGACTAGGTGAACTAGGAGGTGCATCATAATATTGAAGAAGGATGGCAGGAACAACAACTCGAAGCAGACCAGACATTGGACCACATCAATCTATAACCCTGATAGACTTTCTCGATCGATTACCTTCTGAGAAATTGCATTGAGGAATGCACATACCTTCACAATGTCTAGTCGAACATTTTCTGGTAGAATTCCCCTCAATGCAACCGGAAGCAATTGCGTCATAAGCACGTGGCAGTCATGAGACTTTAGGTTTTGAAATTTTTTCTCTTTCATATTTACTATTCCCTTTATATTCGACGAGAAGCCAGACGGGACCTTGATACTGAAAAGGACTTCAAAAAAGATTTCCTTCTCTTTTTTGGTAAGAGCGTAGCTGGCAAGCCCTTGAAACTGCCTTGGATGCTTGTCGTCTCGTCCTTTATGATGTTGCTGGTCCTCCCGTGCTACCAGGGTATCTTTTGACTTCCCATACAAGCCCAGGAAGCCTAGAATATTCATGCAAAGATTCTTCGTCAGGTGCATCATGTCGATTGTAGAGCGGACCTCATGCACTTTCCAATAGGGTAGCTCCCAAAATATAGATTTCTTCTTCGACATGGGTGCGTGTCTGTTGGCGTCTTTCGGAACAGGTTGTCCTCTAGGACCCTTTCCAAAGATTACATCCAAATCCTTGACCATACCAAATACATCAGCACCACTACGGGGGACAGGCTTCGTCCGGGTTTCTGCCTTGCCATTGAAATGCTTGCCTTTCTTCTTTAAGGGATGATAGGCGGAAGAAAGCGACGATTGTATGCGGTACACATTCTTTCTACATTTATCCAGATATATACTTTCAGTCTCATCTAAACAGTGTGTGCATGCATTGTATCCTTTGTTCGTCTGTCCTGAAATGTTACTAAGAGCAGGCCAATCATTGATGGTTACGAACAACAACACTTGTAGGTCAAATTCCTGCTGTTTGTGCTCATCCCACACACGTACACCTGGTTTGGCCCACAACTGTAGAAGTTCATCAACTAATGGCCTTAGGTACACATCAATGTCGTTCTTGCGGGTTGCTTCGGGCCTTGGATGAGCACGCATCATAATGAACTTCCGCTTCATGCACAACCAAGGAGGAAGGTTGTAGATACATAGAGTCATGGGCGGTCTTTGTGACTGCAGTTCCGCTCCCCAAAAGGATTCATGCCATCGCTACTTAGACCAAACCATAAGTTCCTTGCGTCACCAAAAGTTCGGAAGTCTCTCGATTTTTCTCCATTGCGACCATCGTTAGGGTGCCTCAACATCCCGTCTTTCTTACGGTCTTCCATGTGCCATCGCAACAACTTGGCATGCTCTTTATTTCTGAACAAACCTTTCAACCGTGGTATTATAGGATCATACGACATCACCTTGGCAGGAACCCTCTTCCTGGGTGGCTCGCCCTCAACATCACTAGGATCATCTTTTCTGATATTATACCGAATGCAGTGCATACCGGGCATTTATCCATATTCTCGTACTTCTCACCGCGGTAGAGGATGCAGTCATTAGGGCATGCATGTATCTTCTGCACGTCAAATCCTAGAGGGCAGACAAGTTTCTTTGCTTCGTACGTATTAGAGGGCAATTGGTTATTTCTTGGAAGCATCTTCTTCATTATTACCAGCAACTTTTCAAATCCCGAGTCAGTCATACCGGTCTCCGCCTTCCACTTCAACAATTCCAGTGTGCTACCCAGCTTCTTCTGGCCATCTTCACAAGTTGGGTACAGCAATGTGTTGTGGTCCTGTAACATCTGCTCGAATTGCATCCTCTCCTTTTCTGTGTCGTAGTCTCGCCTTGCATCACTAATGACCCGACCAAAATCATCAATGGGCTCATCTGGCTTCACCCTCTTCTTCTTCATTATCTTCTACTGCGGTATCATCGTATTCAGGGAACATAGATCGGTAGTTCTCATCATCATTCTCTTCTTCATCGCCGTCTTCCATCATAACCCCTCTTTCTCCGTGCTTGGTCCAAACATTATAGCCGAACATGAAACTGGACCGAAGCAGGTGGCTCTGAATGACTCTTGAGGAAGTGTGAGCCTGCTCATTCCGACATTCAACACATGGACAACACATAAAACCATCCGCCGCTTGTTCGCCTCTGCCACAAGGCGAAAAGAACCCACGCCTTCTCTGTAAGCGTCAGAGCATCGGTCACCATACATCCATGGGTGGCTCATCCGCATCATACAACCATGCATATATATCAAACGCAATCGCGATGCTTAAATTAGTACCGCACGGTCAAAACGAGAAAATAATTGCTAACCTTTTAGGACACTTCAAAACAAAGAGGAGAAACCTTAAGTGTCACTCTGGCACCTCATATCATGTTTTGTCTTGTGTGAACTCAAGTGGCATCGTTCTAACAGGCATTTCACCGAACACCTCTAGTGCATATGAAGAAAAAAAGTTAGCACAAAGTTATACCCACCTCACATAGGAAAAAACAGGAGAGAGTGGAGGGCTGGGTGCATATATATAGGGCCCGGCCATTAGTCCCGGTTTGATATACACCGGGACTAAAGGTTCTGCCAGGAGCACGCGCGCGTGCCCAGACCCATTTGTCCCGGTATGTATCTCAAACCGGGACTAATGGTTCCTTACGGACCGGGACAAAGTACCTCGACCTCCTCGGGCCGTCTGGTTCGGACCATTAGTCCCGGCCCTAGCCACGGCTGGGACTAGTGGCCCGAACCAAAGGCCCATTTTCTACTAGTGTTGCATGTGTGTTCTTTTTACTAACAACAACCAGAGTCATTGCATGTGTGTTATTTTCACATACCACATATGGATCCACCAGAGTCATTGCATGTGTGTTCTTTTCACATTCCACATATGGATCCACTAGTGTCATTGCATGTGTGTTCTTTTCACAATCCACCTATGGATCCACCTGTGTCATTGCATGTGTGTTCTTTTTACTAACAACAACCAGAGTCATTGCATGTGTGTTATTTTCACATACCACATATGGACCCACCAGTGCCATTGCATGTGTGTTATTTTTACTAACAAGAACTGGAGTCATTTCATGTGTGTTCTTTTCACATACCACATATGGATCCACCGGTGTCATTGCATGTGTTTTCTTTTTACTAACAACAACCAGAGTCATTTCATGTGTGTTATTTTCACATACCACATATGGATCCACCAGAGTCATTGAAATGTGTGTTCTCTTCGGAGACCATACATGGATCCACCAGTGTCATTGCATGTGTGTTCTTTTTACAAACAACAACCAGAGTCATTGCATGTGTGTTATTTTCACATATCACATATGGATCCACCAGTGTCATTGCATGTGTGTTCTTTTTACTAACAACAACTGGAGTCATTTCATGTGTGTTCTTTTCACATACCACATATGGACCCACCAGTGTCATTGAAATGTGTGTTCTCTTCAGAGACCACGCATGGATCCACCAGTGTCATTGCATGTGTGTTCTTGTTAATAACAACAACCAGAGTCATTGCATGTGTGTTCTTTTCACATACCACATATGGATCCACCAGTGTCATTACATGTGTGTTATTTTCACAATCCACCTATGGATCCACCAGTGTCATTGCATGTGTGCTCTTTTTACTAACAACAACCAGAGTCAATGCATGTGTGTTCTCTTCAGAGACCACACATGGATCCACCAATGTCACTGCCTGTGTGTGTGTGTTCTTTTTACTAACAACAACCAGAGTCATTGCATGTGTGTTATTTTCACATACCACATATGGATCCACCCGTTCCATTACATGTGTGTTCTTTTTACTAACAACAACTGGAGTCATTTCATGTGTGTTCTTTTCACATACCACATATGGATCCACCGGTGTCATTGAACTGTGTGTTCTCTTCAGAGACCACACATGGATCCACCAGTGTCATTGCATTTGTGCTCTTTTTACTAACAACAACCTGAGTCATTGCATGTGTGTTCTTTTCGGAGACCACACATGGATCCACCAGTGTCATTGCATGTGTGTTCTTTTCACAATCCACCTATGGATCCACCAGTGTCATTGCATGTGTGCTCCTTTTACTAACAACAACCAGAGTCATTGCATATGAGTTCTCTTCAGAGACCACACATGGATCCACCAGTGTTATTGCATGTGTGTTCTTTTTACTAACAACAACCAGAGTCATTTCATGTGTGTTCTTTTCACATTCCACATATGGATCCACCAGTGTCATTGAAATGTGTGTTCTCTTTAGAGACCACGCATGGATCCACCAGTTTCATTGCATGTGTGTTCTTGTTAATAACAACAACCAGAGTCATTGCATGTGTGTTCTTTTCACATACCACATATGGATCCACCGGTGTCATTGCATGTGTGTTCTTTTCACAATCCACCTATGGATCCACCTGTGTCATTGCATGTGTGTTCTTTTTACTAACAACAACCAGTGTCATTGCATGTGTGTTATTTTCACATACCACATATGGATCCACCAGTGTCATTGCATGTGTGTTCTTTTTACTAACAAGAACTAGAGTCATTTCATGTGTGTTCTTTTCACATACCACATATGGATCCACCAGTGTCATTGCATGTGTGTTCTTTTTACTAACAACAACCAGATTCATCTCATGTGTGTTCTTTTCACATAACACATATGGATCCACCAGAGTCATTGAAATGTGTGTTCTCTTCAGAGACCATACATGGATCCACCAGTGTCATTGCATTTGTGTTCTTTTTACTAACAACCACCAGAGTCAATGCATGTGTGTTATTTTCACATACCACATATGGATCCACCAGTGTCATTGCATGTGTGTTCTTTTTACTAACAACAACTGGAGTCATTTCATGTGTGTTCTTTTCACATACCACATATGGATCCACCAGTGTCATTGAAATGTGTGTTCTCTTCAGAGACCACACATGGATCCAGATGTCATTGCATGTCATTCTTGTTAATAACAATAATAAGAGTCATTGCATGTGTGTTCTTTTCACATACCACATATGGATCCACCAGTGTCATTACATGTGTGTTCTTTTCACAATCCACCTATGGATCCACCAGTGTAATTGCATGTGTGCTCTTTTGACTAACAACAACCAGAGTCAATGCATTTGTGTTCTCTTTAGAGACCGCACATGGATCCACCAATGTCACTGCATGTGTGTTCTTTTTACTAACAACAACCAGAGTCATTACATGTGTGTTATTTTCACATACCACATATGGATCCACCAGTTTCATTACATGTGTGTTCTTTTTACTAACAACAACTGGAGTCATTTCATGTGTGTTCTTTTCACATACCACATATGGATCCACCGGTGTCATTGAAATGTGTGTTCTCTTCGGAGACCACACATGGATCCACCAGTGTCATTGCATTTGTGCTCTTTTTACTAACAACAACCAAAGTCATTGCATGTGTGTTCTTTTCACAATCCACCTATGGATCCACCTGTGTCATTGCATGTGTGTTCTTTTTACTAACAACAACCAGAGTCATTGCATGTGTGTTATTTTCACATACCACATATGGATCCACCAATGTCATTGCATGTGTGTTCTTTTTACTAACAAGAACTGGAGTCATTTCATGTGTGTTCTTTTCACATACCACATATGGATCCACCAGTGTCATTGCATGTGTGTTCTTTTTACTAACAACAACCAGAGTCATTTAATGTGTGTTCTTTTCACATACCACATATGGATCCACTAGAGTCATTGAAATGTGTGTTCTCTTCAGAGACCATACATGGATCCACCAGTGTCATTGCATGTGTGTTCTTTTTACTAACAACAACCAGAGTCATTGCATGTGTGTTATTTTCACATATCACATATGGATCCACCAGTGTCATTGCATGTGTGTTCTTTTTACTAACAACAACTGGAGTCATTTCATGTGTGTTCTTTTCACATACCACATATGGATCCACCAGTGTCATTGAAATGTGTGTTCTCTTCAGAGACCACGCATGGATCCACCAGTGCCATTGCATGTGTGTTCTTGTTAATAACAACAACCAGAGTCATTGCATGTGTGTTCTTTTCACATACCACATATGGATCCACCAGTGTCATTACATGTGTGTTCTTTTCACAATCCACCTATGGATCCACCAGTGTCATTGCATGTGTGCTCTTTTTACTAACAACAACCAGAGTCAATGCATGTGTGTTCTCTTCAGAGACCACACATGGATCCACCAATGTCACTGCATGTGTGTTCTTTTTACTAACAACAACCAGAGTCATTGCATGTGTGTTATTTTCACATACCACATATGGATCCACCCGTTCCATTACATGTGTGTTCTTTTTACTAACAACAACTGGAGTCATTTCATGTGTGTTCTTTTCACATACCACATATGGATCCACCGGTGTCATTGAACTGTGTGTTCTCTTCAGAGACCACACATGGATCCACCAGTGTCATTGCATTTGTGCTCTTTTTACTAACAACAACCTGAGTCATTGCATGTGTGTTCTTTTCGGAGACCACACATGGATCCACCAGTGTCATTGCATGTGTGTTCTTTTCACAATCCACCTATGGATCCACCAGTGTCATTGCATGTGTGCTCTTTTTACTAACAACAACCAGAGTCATTGCATATGAGTTCTCTTCAGAGACCACACATGGATCCACCAGTGTTATTGCATGTTTGTTCTTTTTACTAACAACAACCAGAGTCATTTCATGTGTGTTCTTTTCACATTCCACATATGGATCCACCAGTGTCATTGAAATGTGTGTTCTCTTCAGAGACCATGCATGGATCCACCAGTTTCATTGCATGTGTGTTCTTGTTAATAACAACAACCAGAGTCATTACATGTGTGTTATTTTCACATACCACATATGGATCCACCAGTTTCATTACATGTGTGTTCTTTTTACTAACAACAACTTGAGTCATTTCATGTGTGTTCTTTTCACATACCACATATGGATCCACCGGTGTCATTGAAATGTGTGTTCTCTTCGGAGACCACACATGGATCCACCAGTGTCATTGCATGTGTGCTCTTTTTACTAACAACAACCAAAGTCAATTCTTGTGTGTTATTTTCACAATCCACCTATGGATCCACCTGTGTCATTGCATGTGTGTTCTTTTTACTAACAACAACCAGAGTCATTGCATGTGTGTTATTTTCACATACCACGTATGGATCCACCAATGTCATTGCATGTGTGTTCTTTTTACTAACAAGAACTAGAGTCATTTCATGTGTTTTCTTTTCACATACCACATATGGATCCACCAGTGTCATTGCATGTGTGTTCTTTTTACTAACAACAACCAGAGTCATTTAATGTGTGTTCTTTTCACATACCACATATGGATCCACTAGAGTCATTGAAATGTGTGTTCTCTTCAGAGACCATACATGGATCCACCAGTGTCATTGCATGTGTGTTCTTTTTACTAACAACAACCAGAGTCATTGCATGTGTGTTATTTTCACATACCACATATGGATCCACCAGTGTCATTGCATGTGTGTTCTTTTTACTAACAACAACTGGAGTCATTTCATGTGTGTTCTTTTCACATACCACATATGGATCCACCAGTGTCATTGAAATGTGTGTTCTCTTCAGAGACCACGCATGGATCCACCAGTGTCATTGCATGTGTGTTCTTGTTAATAACAACAACCAGAGTCATTGCATGTGTGTTCTTTTCACATACCACATATGGATCCACCAGTGTCATTACATGTGTGTTATTTTCACAATCCACCTATGGATCCACCAGTGTCAGTGCATGTGTGCTCTTTTTACTAACAACAACTAGAGTCAATGCATGTGTGTTCTCTTCAGAGACCACACATGGATCCACCAATGTCACTGCATGTGTGTTCTTTTTTACTAACAACAACTGGAGTCATTTCATGTCTGTTCTTTTCACATACCACATATGGATCCACCGGTGTCATTGAACTGTGTGTTCTCTTCAGAGACCACACATGGATCCACCAGTGTCATTGCATTTGTGCTCTTTTTACTAACAACAACCTGAGTCATTGCATGTGTGTTCTTTTGGAGACACACATGGATCCTGATGTCATTGCATGTGTGTTCTTTTCACAATCCACCTATGGATCCACCAGTGTCATTGCATGTGTGCTCTTTTTACTAACAACAACCAGAGTCATTGCATATGAGTTCTCTTCAGAGACCACACATGGATCCACCAGTGTTATTGCATGTGTGTTCTTTTTACTAACAACAACCAGAGTCATTTCATGTGTGTTCTTTTCACATTCCACATATGGATCCACCAGTGTCATTGAAATGTGTGTTCTCTTCAGAGACCACGCATGGATCCACCAGTTTCATTGCATGTGTGTTCTTGTTAATAACAACAACCAGAGTCATTGCATGTGTGTTATTTTCACATACCACATATGGATCTACCGGTGTCATTGCATGTGTGTTCTTTTCACAATCCACCTATGGATCCACCTGTGTCATTGCATGTGTGTTCTTTTTACTAACAACAACCAGAGTCATTGCATGTGTGTTATTTTCACATACCACGTATGGATCCACCAGTGTCATTGCATGTGTGTTCTTTTTACTAACAAGAACTAAAGTCATTTCATGTGTGTTCTTTTCACATACCACATATGGATCCACCAGTGTCATTGCATGTGTGTTCTTTTTACTAACAACAACCAGATTCATTTCATGTGTGTTCTTTTCACATACCACATATGGATCCACCAGAGTCATTGAAATGTGTGTTCTCTTCAGAGACCATACATGGAGCCACCAGTGTCATTGCATTTGTGTTCTTTTTACTAACAACCACCAGAGTCATTGCATGTGTGTTATTTTCACATACCACATATGGATCCACCAGTGTCATTGCATGTGTGTTCTTTTTACTAACAACAACTGGAGTCATTTCATGTGTGTTCTTTTCACATACCACATATGGATCCACCAGTGTCATTAAAAAATGTGTTCTCTTTAGAGACCACACATGGATCCACTAGTGTTATTGCATGTGTGTTCTTGTTACTAACAACATCCAGAGTCATTGCATGTGTGTTCATTTCACATACCACATATGGATCCACCAGTTTCATTACATGTGTGTTCTTTTCACAATGCACCTATGGATCCACCAGTGTCATTGCATGTGTGCTCTTTTTACTAACAACAACCAGAGTCAATGCATGTGTGTTCTCTTCAGAGACCACACATGGAACCACCAGTGTCATTGCATGTGTGTTCTTTTTACTAACAACAACCAGTGTCATTGCATGTGTGTTATTTTCACATACCACATATGGATCCACCAGTGTCATTGCATGTGTGTTCTTTTTACTAACAAGAACTAGAGTCATTTCATGTGTGTTCTTTTCACATACCACATATGGATCCACCAGTGTCATTGCATGTGTGTTCTTTTTACTAACAACAACCAGATTCATCTCATGTGTGTTCTTTTCACATAACACATATGGATCCACCAGAGTCATTGAAATGTGTGTTCTCTTCAGAGACCATACATGGATCCACCAGTGTCATTGCATTTGTGTTCTTTTTACTAACAACCACCAGAGTCAATGCATGTGTGTTATTTTCACATACCACATATGGATCCACCAGTGTCATTGCATGTGTGTTCTTTTTACTAACAACAACTTGAGTCATTTCATGTGTGTTCTTTTCACATACCACATATGGATCCACCAGTGTCATTGAAATGTGTGTTCTCTTCAGAGACCACACATGGATCCACCAGTGTCATTGCATGTCTGTTCTTGTTAATAACAATAATAAGAGTCATTGCATGTGTGTTCTTTTCACATACCACATATGGATCCACCAGTGTCATTACATGTGTGTTCTTTTCACAATCCACCTATGGATCCACCAGTGTAATTGCATGTGTGCTCTTTTGACTAACAACAACCAGAGTCAATGCATTTGTGTTCTCTTTAGAGACCGCACATGGATCCACCAATGTCACTGCATGTGTGTTCTTTTTACTAACAACAACCAGAGTCATTACATGTGTGTTATTTTCACATACCACATATGGATCCACCAGTTTCATTACATGTGTGTTCTTTTTACTAACAACAACTGGAGTCATTTCATGTGTGTTCTTTTCACATACCACATATGGATCCACCGGTGTCATTGAAATGTGTGTTCTCTTCGGAGACCACACATGGATCCACCAGTGTCATTGCATTTGTGCTCTTTTTACTAACAACAACCAAAGTCATTGCATGTGTGTTCTTTTCACAATCCACCTATGGATCCACCTGTGTCATTGCATGTGTGTTCTTTTTACTAACAACAACCAGAGTCATTGCATGTGTGTTATTTTCACATACCACATATGGATCCACCAATGTCATTGCATGTGTGTTCTTTTTACTAACAAGAACTGGAGTCATTTCATGTGTGTTCTTTTCACATACCACATATGGATCCACCAGTGTCATTGCATGTGTGTTCTTTTTACTAACAACAACCAGAGTCATTTAATGTGTGTTCTTTTCACATACCACATATGGATCCACTAGAGTCATTGAAATGTGTGTTCTCTTCAGAGACCAAACATGGATCCACAGTGTCATTGCATGTGTGTTCTTTTTACTAACAACAACGAGTCATTGCATGTGTGTTATTTTCACATATCACATATGGATCCACCAGTGTCATTGCATGTGTGTTCTTTTTACTAACAACAACTGGAGTCATTTCATGTGTGTTCTTTTCACATACCACATATGGATCCACCAGTGTCATTGAAATGTGTGTTCTCTTCAGAGACCACGCATGGATCCACCAGTGCCATTGCATGTGTGTTCTTGTTAATAACAACAACCGGAGTCATTGCATGTGTGTTCTTTTCACATACCACATATGGATCCACCAGTGTCATTACATGTGTGTTCTTTTCAATCCACCTATGGATCCACAGTGTCATTGCATGTGTGCTCTTTTACTAACAACAACCAGAGTCAATGCATGTGTGTTCTCTTCAGAGACCACACATGGATCCACCAATGTCACTGCATGTGTGTTCTTTTTACTAACAACAACCAGAGTCATTGCATGTGTGTTATTTTCACATACCACATATGGATCCACCCGTTCCATTACATGTGTGTTCTTTTTACTAACAACAACTGGAGTCATTTCATGTGTGTTCTTTTGACATACCACATATGGATTCACCGGTGTCATTGAACTGTGTGTTCTCTTCAGAGACCACACATGGATCCACCAGTGTCATTGCATTTGTGCTCTTTTTACTAACAACAACCTGAGTCATTGCATGTGTGATCTTTTGGAGACCACACATGGATCCTGATGTCATTGCATGTGTGTTCTTTCACAATCCACCTATGGATCCACCAGTGTCATTGCATGTGTGCTCTTTTTACTAACAACAACGAGTCATTGCATATGAGTTCTCTTCAGAGACCACACATGGATCCACCAGTGTTATTGCATGTTTGTTCTTTTTACTAACAACAACCAGAGTCATTTCATGTGTGTTCTTTTCACATTCCACATATGGATCCACCAGTGTCATTGAAATGTGTGTTCTCTTCAGAGACCATGCATGGATCCACCAGTTTCATTGCATGTGTGTTCTTGTTAATAACAACAACCAGAGTCATTACATGTGTGTTATTTTCACATACCACATATGGATCCACCAGTTTCATTACATGTGTGTTCTTTTTACTAACAACAACTTGAGTCATTTCATGTGTGTTCTTTTCACATACCACATATGGATCCACCGGTGTCATTGAAATGTGTGTTCTCTTGGAGACACATGGATCCACATGTCATTGCATGTGTGCTCTTTTACTAACAACAACCAAAGTCAATTCTTGTGTGTTCTTTTCACAATCCACCTATGGATCCACCTGTGTCATTGCATGTGTGTTCTTTTTACTAACAACAACCAGAGTCATTGCATGTGTGTTATTTTCACATACCACGTATGGATCCACCAATGTCATTGCATGTGTGTTCTTTTACTAACAAGAACTAGAGTCATTTCATGTGTTTTCTTTTCACAATCCACCTATGGATCCACTAGTGTCATTGCATGTGTGCTTTTTTACTAACAACAACCAGAATCATTTCATGTGTGTTCTTTTCACATACCACATATGGATCCACTAGAGTCATTGAAACGTGTTCTCTTCGGAGACCACACATGGATCCACCAGTGTCATTGCATGTGTGTTCTTTTTACTAACAACAACTGTAGTCATTGCATGTGTGTTCTTTTCACATACCACATATGGATCCACAGTGTCATTGCATGTGTGTTCTTTTTACTAACAACAATGGAGTCATTTCATGTGTGTTCTTTTCACATACCACATATGGATCCACAGTGTCATTGAAATGTGTGTTCTCTTGAGACCACGCATGGATCCACCAGTGTCATTGCATGTGTGTTCTTGTTAATAACAACAACGAGTCATTGCATGTGTGTTCTTTTCACATACCACATATGGATCCACCGGTGTCATTACATGTGTGTTATTTTCACAATCCACCTATGGATCCACAGTGTCGTGCATGTGTGCTCTTTTTACTAACAACAACTAGAGTCAATGCATGTGTGTTCTCTTGAGACCACACATGGATCCACCAATGTCCTTTGCATGTGTGTTCTTTTTACTAACAACAAGAGTCATTTCATATACATTCTTTTCACATACCACATATGGATCCACAGTGTCATTGAACTGTGTGTTCTCTTGAAGACCACACATGGATCCTGATGTCATTGCATTTGTGCTCTTTTTACTAACAACAACCTGAGTCATTGCATGTGTGTTCTTTTCGGAGACCACACATGGATCCACCAGTGTCATTGCATGTGTGTTCTTTTCACAATCCACCTATGGATCCACCAGTGTCATTGCATGTGTGCTCTTTTTACTAACAACAACCAGAGTCATTGCATATGAGTTCTCTTCAGAGACCACACATGGATCCACCAGTGTTATTGCATGTGTGTTCTTTTTACTAACAACAACCAGAGTCATTTCATGTGTGTTCTTTTCACATTCCACATATGGATCCACCAGTGTCATTGAAATGTGTGTTCTCTTCAGAGACCACGCATGGATCCACCAGTTTCATTGCATGTGTGTTCTTGTTAATAACAACAACCAGAGTCATTTCATGTGTGTTCTTTTCACATACCACATATGGATCCACCAGTGGTATTGCATGTGTGTTCTTTTCACAATCCACCTATGGATCCACCTGTGTCATTGCATGTGTGTTCTTTTTACTAACAACAACCAGAGTCATTGCATGGGTGTTATTTTCACATACCACATATGGATCCACCAGTGTCATTGCATGTGTGTTCTTTTTACTAAAAAGAACTCGAGTCATTTCATGTGTGTTCTTTTCACATACCACATATGGATCCACCAGTGTCATTGCATGTGTGTTGTTTTTACTAACAACAACCAGATTTATTTCATGTGTGTTCTTTTCACATACCACATATGGATCCACCAGAGTCATTGAAATGTGTGTTCTCTTCAGAGACCATACATGGATCCACCAGTGTCATTGCATTTGTGTTCTTTTTACTAACAACAACCAGAGTCATTGCATGTGTGTTATTTTCACATACCACATATGGATCCACCAGTGTCATTGCATGTGTGTTCTTTTGACTAACAACAACTGGAGTCATTTCATGTGTGTTCTTTTCACATACCACATATGGATCCACCAGTGTCATTGAAATGTGTGTTCTCTTTAGAGACCACACATGGATCCACCAGTGTTATTGCATGTGTGTTCTTGTTACTAACAACATCTAGAGTCATTGCATGTGTGTTCATTTCACATACCACATATGGATCCACCAGTGTCATTACATGTGTGTTCTTTTCACAATCCACCTATGGATCCACCAGTGTCATTGCATTTGTGCTCTTTTTACTAACAACAACCAGAGTCAATGCATGTGTGTTCTCTTCAGAGACCACACATGGATCCACCAGTGCCATTGCATGTGTGTTCTTTTGTAACATCCCAAAAATCATGTTTCAAAACTCATTCATATCATCCTTGCATCTTTCATTCATATAGGGTTTTTCTCAAAATCATTAAGATGCATAAACTTAGGCTATGATTTCATATGGGCAAATTGTCTCAATTGGCCATCACCATTTGAGATTTGATTGTCTATGAACTTGTTTGCTTGCCTCAATGGTTGGAATGATTAGGTATAGCATTTAAACCCAAGTTTCCATTTTAGAAATATTTTCAAGCCCTATTCCAAACATTTTCAAACTAGAGACAAAGTCTCTGTTTATTTCAAAACCCAAGCTTGACCAAGCCTTGCAAGGTAACCACTTAGTTAAAATGACTGTTTTTGAACCCACAAAACCCTGCAAAAATTCCCAAAGCAGTTTGTATTCAAAAGGATTTGAATTCATATCAAAATCAATTCAGAAAAATGGAATTAGAAAAAGAAAAGGATTTCTCAAAAGAACAAGGCATGGCGGAGTTACAGCCCATGACCGTCGAGCCCAACAAGCCCACCCGGGACCTTCCTTTTTTTTCTCTCACGCAAGCACCACGCATAAACAGACAGCGGCCAGGCCCCACTTCCACTCCGCACCTCACCGACAAGCGGGCCTCCTCCACGTCGGCATCGTCTCCCCACGACCAGTTCATCCCCAAATCAGCAGCGGCGTTTCGTATTTAATCCGGCGTTAATTCGATTAAATGGCCGAGTAATTCTCGCTCGTGACCAGGCTATAAGAATCCCCTCTGCCCCCTCTCTCTTCTCCCTCAAACCCCGAACCCAGAGCGCCACCAGGCTGTGAGCATTACTCTCATGCCCGCCGTCTCCGCAATCTGCGGCCAATTCCGGTGAGTTCTGAGCTCCCCTCTGCCTATCGTTCTTGCAAACTGGTTCAGTGAATCTCTGCGCTTCTTTTAACACATTTCGTTTGCCCTCGCATGAACCGTAGCTCCGGCATCGTCATTGGCGCCACCGTCTTCTGTACGAACTCCGGCGAGCTCTAGTGGTAAGCCCAGACCGCCCCGCGCCTTCTAGTTCACGCACACGACTCTGTCTCGACTCTGTGAATCTAACCGTATCTTTGCCTTGCCTTGGGGTGATTCACAGCGACATCCTGACGACCACGACGCGCCGGCTGTCCTCCCTCCGTCGAGGAATCGCGGCTGAACCAGCGCCCTTGACCAACCATGACGTGAGCATCACCATGAACCCCGAGCCGGTGAGCTACTCCTCTTTCTCACTCACCTCCTGCATCGTCGCCTCCGTCGGCCGACCGTTCGCCGCCCGGTAGCCACCGCTCGCCGCCCGATTTTGGCGAGCGCAATAGGAACCGTTAGATCTGCATCGATGGCTTGGATAGAATGACTAATCGAAGGGGTACATGTTGATACGAGCCGCACTGCCTTTAAATCCAGCTGATGTATCACTCGATCCAGATTTAACCGTACCGACCAATTGAGCGATGGCGTGGCTAGGGTTAGGTCTGAAAATAGATTTAAAACCAGAAATTTGATCCAAATTCAAATGCCTATATCTTTTGAATTCCATGTTGGAATTTTGCAAACTTTTTACCGTTGGATTCAGTAAAACAAGACCTATCTGCCTATCCTTTTTGTTTAGCAAATAGTAACCATTAGTTTGGCTTAAATTGCAGAAACTTGTTTGAGGCCTTTTTGAGTATAGATTTAGTTTAGTATTTTGTTTTAGGGTTAAATAAGTTTGTCTTGGTTATTTTGTGACTTGTTTAGATTCTGTAAACATGCACTTGCTTGGTAGAATTTTCAAAAAATCACCACTTAGTAGATTCATGCATGCATGCATTCATAATATCTTTGTTTGTATATATTTGTGTGTAATTGTGTGCTACAACTTTGTGTGTAGATTTTGCTAGTGATTGTGATTGTGTGAGTGCTACTCTCCACACTACCAAGGCAAGTGATATCTTCATGAATATTCCATTCCTATATTTTATCTATGCATTAGTATTATTTTTCCAAGTATAGGACTTGCATGGATTTTTGCTAAGTATAAACTATGCTATGGGAAAACCTATTAGGTGAAACCTTAGTGAAAATTACCTAAGTCAAGATTCCTAATACTATCATGCTTAGCCTAGCTACTAGAAAACAAGGGTGGTTTATATATTCACATTTTGAAAAATTATTCTAAGTCTTTGGACTTGTGTTTTATTTTAACAAAACAACTAAGTTAATGAATCACCTTGGTGGAATGGAAGGAATGGTTTATGTTGAGTGGTTCACAAGGCCATGGATTTGGCTTGTGTATCTCACTTATGGATGGCCACCCAGGAACAAAGAGATTTGAGATGTCAAATGTTGAGAAGCTTCAAGTGCAACCACTTGGCATTATGGGCTCTGCCATGATCTTAGGATGCTAGAACTTAGTCTCTTTGACAGTGGGTGGTAGATGGGATGATAGGTTGGAGCGTCCATTTGACTAAGGAAAGGCTCTTGAAGGATCTTGTCTTGGGAAACCAAGTCTTGTGGGGAAAGTGCACCACCTCTGCAGAGTGTAAAACCTAAGTACTTAGCCATGTCCCTGGTAAAGGACAATTTGAGCATCAAGACATGGAAACTTCAAGAATCTCATCACTCCAATTTCTAAATAAAACTTGTGGGTGAACAAGGGTTAAAAGGGTCTTCAGTCCTTGATTGGTAGATGCCCTGAGTGGATCTTCAGTCTTTGATTGGTAGATGCCTTGGGTGTTTTGTGCCTTACAAAAACTTAGTATTTTCAAAAGTTAGGAAAAATCTATTTTGAGCAATGCAAGCCTAAGCTCCACCAGCCAAATGCATATAGTCTTATAGTCCACTTAAAATATACTAAGGTATCACTTGCCAATACTATTCCAAAGTATTGACCCTCTGTGGCTGTAACTTGTAATGTTGCAGGTTATTCTGATGATGATTAGGAGTCATGAGTCTACACTCAACATGCTTGCCTGTGGCACATGAAGATGAAGACTTATGTTTATTTATATATTCCATAAACTCTTGTATTAGGCCTTTGGCCATGAGTTGTAAAAGACTATGTCTTATCTCTGGAATGACTGTAATAAGCGACCTTTGTATCTGTACTTCATCTTAAGCTGTGGATGCTAGCATTGATCCGAGGACTAGCATTGCAATCACGAGGATCTTTTCCTTTACAAAGGAGGGATCTTCGGATGGTATCGAGCACTTTGTTGCCTGTGGGATTATGACCTAGGATTGGAAACCACTAAGGAAAAAAAAATTCTTCTACACTTGTCTATTCTTCTCGTAAACTTTTCTAATCTTCTCATTCTCATCTCTATTTGTAGATGAACTCCGTCAACGAAGCCGTGAAGAAAGGACCACTCATGACCATGACCTTGGAGTGTGAGACTGAGTTTCCCAAGATTCTCAAGGACCTCATGGAGACCATGGGAGTACATGGTGCAGTGTGTACAAGGGCTTTCCGATGGAGGAAGGAGTGGAGTATTGGTGGGTGCAACTTCACTTGTACAAGAACAAGGAAGACAACCACAAAGAAAAGGGCTTCTGCATGTACACCAACACTTTTATGCACACCACATTCTTTGAGTCAGCAAAAGAAGCAGCTTGGAAGACTATCAAAGAACTAAGTGCTAGAGTCAATTGCAGGATGCTCAACCTCCAAAAGACTTAGAAGAGAAGGAACATACTCAAGAGTTGGAAGTCACCAACCAATCCTTAAGAGGAGATATCATAGACTTAGTGATAGAAGCATGTGAACAAGATAGGGTGATTGCCACTAGGAACATTGTGTTAGCCACGGATCCATGAGATATGATTGTAAGCGCACTTCGTTAGTTGGACCACCACCTATCACCTTATTTTCCAAAATGATACCTTAATAAGTTTGAACCTTGGTTGATGTAATGAATTTATGTATGCATGACTTGAGTGATTTGTGTGTTCCAAGAATGTGTTTGAATGTTGACTTGATTATCTTAAAATGTATTGTTCTAACTTTTCAATCTTATAAATAGATGCCTATTGCCATCAGCCTTTGTTGAGGAGTTCAGGCTACCTGTTTTGGTCCTCGTATCGTAGAGCTTACTACTTTACTCGATCTCCTCTTCCTATCATTACGGTGCACCCACTCACCAAGTTTGAGAGGAAGGACCTCTGGGCTTCAAGGTGAACCAGCCGGGAAGCCGAGCCTATTACGGAGGCCATCGTCTTCAAGCTTATGCGATGGCGAGGAGAGAGGCATGGAGGTTGTCATGCGAGGATCTGATAGGACGGTTAGGCCGTCACTCCCGGAGTTAGAGGCACTCACTTCCACGCCTTGAAGGCGTGATGATGAGAGTCCATCGACTTTGAGGACGACTCGAGGTCAGCGAGCCGATACGCCTGTACCTCCAGGACTTAGAGACTCTTATTAGGCGCGTGGATACCGATAGGACCAACGTCATGCTTAGTAATGGCGAGCTCCGGTGCAGCTTAGCGAGAAGGACAAGCTCTTGGCAGCGGGGCGAGATAGTCAAGGAGATGGAGGCAAAGTTCGAGACCCAAGACCGTAAGTTCAAGAGTCAAGAGAAATGTGTCGGGATAGGAACAAGAGGATTCGTGATATGACCGAGGAACTACGGTCAAGGACTTTGAGTTAGAAGCAGCGATGAGCGATGATTGAGAGGCTTCGTTCCTAGAAGAGGGCTCTTAAGGCCAAGATCGACTCTTTGACCACTACCATCGAGGAGAACAAGACCGCAATGGAAGCAGGTCTTACCTTTGTCGAGGAGGAGATTGATCTTGTGAGTAGATTTGACTACTCGATTATCTTTATTTACCGCACTTGTTATTTGTGAACTTATTATTGGACCATCCGATGTGGATGGCTTGCCACTTGTGTGTTTTTACTTTGAGACTTTTGTTATCTAGTTGTTGAGCTTTTATCCTTGTGTTGCATGCTATGTGTTTGCTTGTGCAATGTTTTGTGCATAAATCATGTAAGGGTATCTCATTCTTATCTCTATATGAATAAACCACAGATGCCTCCCCGTCGCGCAAACCCCAACCCCAACATTACCCCGGAAATGCAACAAATGATGAATGCGACGGCTTATGCAAATGATGGCGGCGTTCATCCAGAACAACAACAACAACCCCAACAAAAACAAAAATAACAACAACAACAAACCTCCTGGTATAGATATGCTCACAAGATTTGCGTGCGAGGCCAGCTAAGTTTTCGGGAATGACTGATCCCATGGTGGCCAATGATTGGCTACGTTCTGTGAACAAAGACTTAGTGACCGTGGGATGCACGGATGCCGAAAAAGTCAGGTTCGCGGCACATTTGTTGGAAGGACCAGCCGCCGCATGGTGGGACAATTTCCAGATCACCACACCTATCGATGAGGTGACTTGGGCTATCTTTGAAGATGGCTTTCGTACTACTCATATCTCACCAGGTATGATGAGCCTGAAAAAGAAGGAGTTTCACAACCTGAAGCAGCGCCACCACAGCGTGGCTGAATATATTGAAGAGTTCAACAATCTGGCGTGCTATGCACCGGATGAGGTTGACACTGATGCCAAAAGGAAGGAAAAGTTTCTGATGCCAAGAGTCATTGCATATGTGTTGTCTTCAGAGACCGCACATGGATCCACCAGTGTCATTGCATGTGTGTTCTTTTTACTAACAATAACCAGAGTCATTTCATGTGTGTTCTTTTCACATACCACATATGGATCCACCAGAGTCATTGCAATGTGTATTCTCTTCAGAGACAATACATGGATCCACCAGTGTCATTGCATGTGTGTTCTTTTCACTAACAACAACTGGAGTCATATCATGTGTATTCTTTTCACATACCACATATGGATCCACCAGTATCATTGAAATGTGTGTTCTCTTCAGAGAGCACACATGGATCCACCAGTGTCATTGCATGTGTGTTCTGGTTACTAACAACAAAACCAGAGTCATTGCATGTGTGCTATTTTCACATACCACATATGGATCCACCAGTGCCATTCGATGTGTGTTCTTTTCACACTCCACTTATGGATCCACCAGTGTCATTGCATGTGTGATCTTTTTACTAACAACAACCAGAGTCATTGCATGTCTGCTCTTTTCACAATCCACCTATGGATCCACCAGTGTCATTACATGTGTGTTCTTTTTACTAACAACAACCAGAGTCTTTGCATGTGTGTTCTTTTCACATACCACATATGGATCCACCAGTGTCATTGCATGTGTGTTCTTTTCACAATCCACATATGGATCCACCAGTGTCATTGCATGTGTGCTTTTTTTACTAACAGCAACCAGAGTCATTTCATGTGTGTTATTTTCACATACAACATATGGATCCACCAGTGTCATTGAAATGTGTGTTCTCTTCAAAGACCACATATGGATCCACCAGTGCCATTGCATGTGTGCTCTTTTTACTAACAACAACCAGAGCCATTGCATGTGTGTTCTTTTCAGAGACCACACATGGATCCACCAGTGTCATTGCATGTGTGTTCTTTTTACTAACAACAACTAGAGTCATTTGATGTGTGTTCTTTTCACATACCACATATGGATCCACCAGAGTCATTGAAATGTGTGTTCTCTATAGAAACCATACATGGATCCACCAGTGTCATTGCATGTGTGTTCTTTTTTCTAACAACAACCAGAGTCATTGCATGTGTGTTATTTTCATATACCAAATATAGATCCACCAGTGTCATTGCATGTGTGTTCTTTTTACTAACAACAACTGGAGTCATTTCATGTGTATTCTTTTTACATACCTCATATGGATCCACTAGTGTCATTGAAATGTGTGTTCTCCTCAGAGACCACACATGGATCCACCAATGTCATTGCATGTGTGTTCTTGTTACTAACAACAACCAGAGTTAATGCATGTGTGTTATTTTCACATACCACATATGGATCCACCAGTGTCATTGCATGTGTGTTCTTTTGACAATCCACCTATGGATCCACCAGTGTCATTGCATGTGTGTTCTTTTTACTAACAACAACCAGAGTCATTGCATATGTGCTCTTTTCACAATCCACCTATGGATCCACGAGTGTCATTGCATGTGTGTTCTTTTTACTAAAAACAACCAGAGTCATTGCATGTGCGTTCTTGTCACATACCACATATGGATCCACCAGTGTCATTGCATGTGTGTTTTTTCACAATCCACCTATGGATCCACCAGTGTCATTGCATGTGTGCTCTTTTTACTAACAACAACCAGAGTCAATGCATGTGTGTTCTCTTTAGAGACCACACATGGATCCACCAGTGCCATTGCATGTGTGTTCTTTTTACTAACAACAACCAGAGTCATTGCATGTGTGTTATTTTCACACACCACATATGGATCCACCAGTGTCATTGCATGTGTGCTCTTTTTACTAACAACAACCAGAGTCATTGCATGTGTGTTCTTTTCAGAGACCACACATGGATCCACCAGTGTCATTGCATATGGGTTCTTTTCACAATCCACCTATGGATCCACCAGTGTCATTGCATGTGTGCTCTTTTTACTAACAACAACCAGAGTCATTGCATATGTGTTGTCTTCAGAGACCGCACATGGATCCACCAGTGTCATTGCATGTGTGTTCTTTTTACTAACAATAACCAGAGTCATTTCATGTGTGTTCTTTTCACATACCACATATGGATCCACCAGAGTCATTGCAATGTGTATTCTCTTCAGAGACAATACATGGATCCACCAGTGTCATTGCATGTGTGTTCTTTTTACTAAAAACAACTGTAGTCATTTCATGTGTATTCTTTTCACATACCACATATGGATCCACTAGTGTCATTGAAATGTGTGTTCTCTTCAGAGACCACACATGGATCCTGATGTCATTGGATGTGTGTTCTTGTTACTAACAACAACCAGAGTCGATGCATGTGTGTTCTTTTCACATACCACATATGGATCCACCAGTGTAATTGCATGTGTGTTCTTTTCACAATCCACCTATAGATCCACCAGTGTGATTGCATGTGTGTTCTTTTTTACTAACAATAACCAGAGTCATTGCATGTCTGCTCTTTTCACAATCCACCTATGGATCCACCAGTGTCATTACATGTGTGTTCTTTTTACTAACAACAACCAGAGTCTTTGCATGTGTGTTCTTTTCACATACCACATATGGATCCACCAGTGTCATTGCATGTGTGTTCTTTTCACAATCCACATATGGATCCACCAGTGTCATTGCATGTGTGCTTTTTTTACTAACAGCAACCAGAGTCATTTCATGTGTGTTATTTTCACATACCACCTATGGATCCACCAGTGTCATTGAAATGTGTGTTCTCTTCAGAGACCACATATGGATCCACCAGTGCCATTGCATGTGTGCTCTTTTTACTAACAACAACCAGAGTCATTGCATGTGTGTTCTTTTCAGAGACCACACATGGATCCACCAGTGTCATTGCATGTGTGTTCTTTTTAGTAACTACAACTAGAGTCATTTGATGTGTGTTCTTTTCACATACCACATATGGATCCACCAGAGTCATTGAAATGTGTGTTCTCTATAGAGACCATACATGGATCCACCAGTGTCATTGCATGTGTGTTCTTTTTTCTAACAACAACCAGAGTCATTGCATGTGTGTTATTTTCATATACCACATATAGATCCACCAGTGTTATTGCATGTGTGTTCTTTTTACTAACAACAACTGGAGTCATTTCATGTGTATTCTTTTCACATACCTCATATGGATCCACTAGTGTCATTGAAATGTGTGTTCTCTTCAGAGACCACACATGGATCCACCAATGTCATTGCATGTGTGTTCTTGTTACTAACAACAACCAGAGTTAATGCATGTGTGTTATTTTCACATACCACATATGGATCCACCAGTGTCATTGCATGTGTGTTCTTTTCACAATCCACCTATGGATCCACCAGTGTCATTGCATGTGTGTTCTTTTTACTAACAACAACCAGAGTCATTGCATGTGTGCTCTTTTCACAATCCACCTATGGATCCACCAGTGTCATTGCATGTGTGTTCTTTTTACTAAAAACAACCAGAGTCATTGCATGTGCGTTCTTTTCACATACCATATATGGATCCACCAGTGTCATTGCATGTGTTTTTTTTCACAATCCACCTATGGATCCACCAGTGTCATTGCATGTGTGCTTTTTTTACTAACAACAACTAGAGTCATTTCATGTGTGTTCTTTTCACATACCACATGTGGATCCACCAGTGTCATTGAAATGTGTGTTCTCTTCAGAGACCACACATGGATCCACCCGTGTTATTGCATGTGTGTTCTTGTTACTAACAACAACCAGAGTCATTGCATGTGTGTTCTTTTGACATACCACACATGGATCCACCAGTGTCATTGCATGTGTGTTCTTTCTACAATCCACCTAAGGATCCACCAGTGTTATTGCATGTGTGCTCTTTTTACTAACAACAACCAGAGTCATTGCATGTGTGTTCTCTTCATAGACCATACATGGATCCACCAGTGTCATTGCATGTGTGTTCTTGTTACTAACAACAACCTGAGTCATTGCATGTGTGTTCTTTTCACATACCACATATGGAACCACCAGTGTCATTGCATGTGTGTTCTTTTCACAATCCACCTATGGATCCACC
This sequence comes from Avena insularis, assembly GCA_023614405.1. Taxonomy (NCBI): domain Eukaryota; kingdom Viridiplantae; phylum Streptophyta; class Magnoliopsida; order Poales; family Poaceae; genus Avena; species Avena insularis. The sequence goes on along the minus strand of JAJUPC010000713.1, from coordinate 46,135 downwards.
AGTGTCATTGCATGTGTGCTATTTTTACTAACAACAACGAGAGGCATTGCATGTGTGTTCTCTTCAGAGACCTTACATGGATCCACCAGTGTCATTGCATTTGTGTTCTTTTTACTAACAACAACCAGGGTCATTGCATGTGTGTTTTTTCACATACCACATACGGATACACCAGTGTCATTGCATGTGTGCTTTTTTTACTAACAACAACCAGAGTCATTTCATGTGTGTTCTTTTCACATACCACATATGGATCCACCAGTGTCATTGAAATGTGTGTTCTCTTAAGAGACCACACACGGATCCACCAGTGTTATTGCATGTGTGTTCTTGTTACTAACAACAACCAGAGTCATTGCATGTGTGTTCTTTTCACATACCACACATGGATCCACCAATGTCATTGCATGTGTGTTCTTTTTACAATCCACCTATGGATCCACCAGTGTCATTGCATGTGTGCTCTTTTTACTAACACCAACCAGAGTCATTGCATGTGTGTTCTCTTCAGAGACCATACATGGATCCACCAGTGTCATTGCATGTGTGTTCTTGTTACTAACAACAACTAGATTCATTGCATGTGTGTTCTTTTCACATACCACATATGGATCCACCACTGTCATTGCATGTGTGTTCTTTTCACAATCCACCTATGGATCCACCAGTGTCATTGCATGTGTGCTCTTTTTACTAACAACAACCAGAGTCATTGCATGTGTGTTCTCTTCAGAGACCTTACATGGATCCACCAGTGTCATGGCATGTGTGTTCTTTTTACAAACAACAACCAGAGTCATGGCATGTGTGCTCTTTTCACAATCCACCTATGGATCCACCAGTGTCATTACATGTGTGTTCTTTTTACTAACAACAACCAGAGTCATTGCATGTTTTTTCTTTTCACATACCACGTATGGATCCACCAGTGTCATTGCATGTGTGTTCTTTTCTCAATCCACCTATGGATCCACCAGTGTCATTGCATGTGTGCTTTTTTTACTAACAACAACCAAAGTCATTTCATGTGTGTTCTTTTCACATACCACATATGGATCCACCAGTGTCATTGAAATGTGTGTTCTCTTCAGAGACCACATATGGATCCACCAGTGCCATTGCATGTGTGCTCTTTTTACTAAGAACAACCAGAGTCATTGCATGTGTGTTCTTTTCAGAGACCACACATGGATCCAGCAGTGTCATTGCATGTGTGTTCTTTTCACAATCCACCTATGGATCCACCAGTGTTAATGCATGTGTGCCCTTTTTACTAACAACAAACAGAGTCATTGCATATGTGTTCTCTTCAGAGACCACACGTGGATCCACCAGTGTCATTGCATGTGTGTTCTTTTTACTAACAACAACCAGAGTCATTTCATGTGTGTTCTTTTCACATACCACATATGGATCCACCAGATTCATTGAAATGTGTGTTCTCTTCAGAGACCATACATGGATCCACCAGTGTCATTGCATGTGTGTTCTTTTTACTAACAACAAGCAGAGTCATTGCATGTGTGTTATTTTCACATACCACATATAGATCCACCAGTGTCATTGCATGTGTGTTCTTTTTACTAAAAACAACTGTAGTCATTTCATGTGTATTCTTTTCACATACCACATATGGATCCACTAGTGTCATTGAAATGTGTGTTCTCTTCAGAGACCACACATGGATCCACCAGTGTCATTGGATGTGTGTTCTTGTTACTAACAACAACCAGAGTCGATGCATGTGTGTTCTTTTCACATACCACATATGGATCCACCAGTGTAATTGCATGTGTGTTCTTTTCACAATCCACCTATAGATCCACCAGTGTGATTGCATGTGTGTTCTTTTTTACTAACAATAACCAGAGTCATTGCATGTGTGCTCTTTTCACAATCCACCTATGGATCCACCAGTGTCATTGCATGTGTGTTCTTTTTACTAAAAACAACGAGAGTCATTACATGTGTGTTCTTTTCACATACCACATATGGATCCACCAGTGTCATTGCATGTGTGTTTTTTCACAATCCACCTATGGATCCACCAGTGTCATTGCATGTGTGCTTTTTAATAACTACAACTGGAGTAATTTCTTGTGTGTTCTTTTCACATACCACATATGGATCCACAGTGTCATTGAAATGTGTGTACTCTTGAGAGACCACATGGATCCACAGTGTTATTGCATGTGTGTTCTTGTTACTAACAACCAGAGTCATTGCATGTGTGTTCTTTTCACATACCACACATGGATCCACCAGTGTCATTGCATGTGTGTTCTTTTTACAATCCACCTATGGATCCACCAGTGTCATTACATGTGTGCTATTTTTACTAACAACAACTAGAGTCATTGCATGTGTGTTCTCTTCAGAGACCATACATGGATCCACCAGTGTCATTGCATGTGTGTTCTTGTTACTAACAACAACCAGAGTCATTGCATGTGTGTTCTTTTCACATACCACATATGGATCCACCAGTGTCATTGCATGTGTGTTCTTTTCACAATCCACCTATGGATCCACCAGTGTCATTGCATGTGTGCTCTTTTTACTAACAACAACGAGTCCTTTGCATGTGTGTTCTCTTCAGAGACCTTACATGGATCCACCAGTGTCATTGCATGTGTGTTCTTTTTACTAACAACAACCAGGGTCATTGCATGTGTGTTATTTTCACATACCACATATGGATCCACCAATGTCATTACATGTGTGTAGCACCCCGAGAAAACCACTACTAGAAAATCGCCTATCTTTATCTATGTGCAGCATCATGACATCAGCATGCATCTATTTGTCTGAAACTATTTGCGAAAAGCCTTATTTTTGTTTTCTACAAATACCCCGTCTCTTTATTCAAATACGAAACCCCGATCTATCCGGATCTGTTATTTGTCTAACAACTATTTACGAAAATATTTTTAAACTAAATCATTTAAATAAAATATTTTTGTATCGGGAGGCAACATGAGTCAGGCCCAAAAGCCCAGCCCGCAGCCACCTACCACCCCAACCTAGCAAACCCTATTCTAACCTACCCTAGACAAACCCTAGAATCCCCATCTGCCCTACCCTACTCCCTCACCCCGCCGCCGCACACACCCAGTGCACACACGCTCCACACACACTGAACCTGCTTGGGCGCCTTGATTACACAACACCAACCGCCACTCGGCCACCCTCCCAAAGATCGATCCCTGTTCCCCTTTGGCCCCACCTCGCAGCCCCACCAACTCCCCGCTCCTCTCGATCCATCTTCGTCCCGAGCCGCACCCCGCGTCTGCCTCTCCTCTTCCTTCCGACGTGAGCGCCGGCTGCCGCTCGGCTCCCTGCGCCCCGCCGCCGAGGCCTTCTCCTCCGAGCGCGTCGATCGGCCGTCTCCTTGGTGCCCTCCTCCCGGCCTGCGTCCGGCCCCTCGCCTGACGCCCGTGCAGGTCGCCAGGCGCCCGCCTCTCTGCCGCTCCTCGGTTGCGCCCTGGTGCCCTCGAGCCCTCTCCGGCCCCCTCCCTCGCAGGAACGGCGCCGTCCTTCACCGGATCCCCGCGAACAGGAGCCGCCACCACCTCCCCGTGCTCGCCCGCGAGCGGTTCCTCGCCGGAGCCGGCCTCCCCGTGCGACCTTGCCCTCTCCCGCCTTGCGCGTCTGCGGGCTCTCCTCCGTCCCGGAGCCCTCCTTGCGACCGCCCCCGCCAGGAGCTCCGCGGGTCCCCGTCGTCCCTGGCCGCCCCGAGTGCTGCCGTCCCCGGCCGCCTCTGCCTCACCTCCCCCTCGGCGCCGCTCCCCTCTCGTGTCCCGCCGCCGCCGCGGCCCCTCCTTGCCAACCTCCATCAACCAGGGCCTCCTCTGCGTCGCCGCCAAGCTCGACCAGTACCACCCCAAGCTCACCGGCCGTCGCGCCACCCCGCAGAAAACCGCCGACCCCGCCCTTCTCTGTCGTGCGCCGCCCCTGTTCCTTCCCTCCGTCTGCCCTGCCGTCCTGTGGCCCCCTCTTAGACCGTCCTCCTCAGTCGCTGCTTCCTTTGGCCTTCGGCGCTCGAGCGCGCCTGCGAGCCATCGACACCGCCCGTCCCTGCCAGCGTCTTGCGTCGCCGACCCCTACTGCCCGGCCCGTGTGCAAGCGACCTGGCACTGCGTGGTTGCGTTTTGTTCCCGGGAAGTGGTACTGCTATCATGTGATCTGCTGCTAGCTGGCAACAAAACCGTTTGTGTTTAGCCATGTTGATGGGTGTTTGGACGCCCTCATCGACTAACTTCGTTTATGATGCCGACAAGATCTCCATCACGGAACCCGATCCTGGATGCCAAGCTCTCTTCCTCAGACATGAGACCCGAAGACTGTTCCTGATCTCGCCGAACCCCAAGAGCTTCGGACCCTAATGTGTGACCCCCTTTTCCAAGCCCCATATTTTTATAATATGATATATATCTTGTGCATATTAAATCATTCATGCTTGCGTACATATAGTATGGTTTGAGGGCCTTAGGCTGATTCACCTAATAATTAAATATGGAGGGCATATGTGGGTGAATCTAGTCTTATATTGGCCCCAATTAAATTTGTGTAGCGAACCGGTGACATGTTGTGACTTGTTAAGACAATATTTAAATTGCGGGGTATCTAAACAACATGAACTTAATAATTGCCGGGACCCCGATTCCGCTTAATATTGCCTAATTGCACCGCACCTTTGCCATGTCATACATCATACATGCATCATGTCCGATCTTCTGCCGTAGTATTAAATAGTGTATCCGGTGTTTCTTCTAGTATTTTGGTTCTTCGCGGATAAGGCCGTTGAGTTGATGCGAGTGTCGACCCGATCTTCGGTTGAACCTTCGACAATGTTTTCAGGCGAGCATTCTCCCCCTTTCTACCTATTTTACCTTTTTAGTCTTTGTTTCTTCCTTTTGATCTATTGCTATCTGTGTTGCGATGCTCTAGTTTTCGTACCCATGAAATCCCTTGCAGCCTTATATTGCCTTGGACACATCCTATTACCTGTTGATTGGTAGATAGATGGACTTGCGTGTCGTAGTCGTTTGCTCAAGTGCTGTTGCGTGTCGTTAAGTACCACAGTTGTTGGAGTAATGCCGCATGTTTAATGTTGGAGATGATCATGGATTTAATTACCGTTTAATAACTAAAATTGAAAGTAGGTAAATGCAGAGGCACCGGTGGGTAATAGACAATATTTGGTTTTTAACCGCTCACTGGTATCCCGTAGGACCCCGAGTTCTTTACACTGTTAGAGATCGAGCGCGCTAACCACAGGTGGGGTGTGTGGGCACCCCCATCGATTAGTACCTGATTTCAAAGTACTGTACCGGGGGCCACAAAGTAGTTTGGGGCTTTATTACTATCCTGTACTTATGCCATGCTTTACTGCTTTATTTATGATTGCGTGGGCCTTTGACTGTTTAGGAACCCCGTGATACGTTTTCGCTGTATCGACAAGCCCAGTCACACTTTCGGGTTCCCAGTCGTTTACAGCCGTCGACACAAACCCTAGGTCCATCTCGGAGACCGGCCGACTTTGTTACGGGTAGCTTAGTGGGGTGGTCCCCCGTGCTTGCTTTGGGTCTGGGAAACGTCGTGTCCGAAACCCCATCGACATACCGTTGGGTGTATGTTTTGTGATCTTGTACCTACCTGATCTGACAACAAGGGTGTAGGTGCGTGTGGAAACTTTGGTGCACCCCTACAGGGTTAAATCTTTTCGAGAAGCCGTGTCCATGGTTATGGACGACTTGGAGCACAGTTCTCGATCATAGACAACTATAACTAAAGTACCGCTTTTAATTTGACTAAGCACCTGACTAGTAAATAGTGCAACACTCATGGAATGGATAATAAAACTGCCAACGGATGGGGCTTGTTTCGCTTCCTCGTTGGTAAGCGAGGAGGAGGATGGATCTGTTAATATTACTGTTATAACTGTTGTTATTAATTCACGGACATCCGTATATCTATGGTTAGGCGGATGGTTAGCGAGTATCTATAGAATTGTTAGGTATTATCTTTTGCTGCAATTGCGTCACCCCAGGTTGTGTCCCCTTTAGAGGCATAAAGACTTGCTGAGTACCCCTAGGGTCTCACACGATAAATTGTTTGATTCAGATGAACAGGTAAGCTCGCAAGATGGATACTGGGTGGAGGAGACGGACGATGTGGGCAACGATCACTCGGTGTAGAGATTCCGGGAACGGGGATCCGTGAGATCTGTGGGCGGGATGTGTTTATTTACGGGGCATCTTATGCCGATTTGCTTCTTATCCGTACTCGGATCTTGTTTTCCACTTATAGAGTGGTATCAGAGCCATCCCGCCCTTCAGGGTCTCAGCCAAATGGTCGTTGTCAGTCTAGCAAATATTTTTGGTAGCTATGTATACTAGGGAAAAACAAAACAACAACGCGAGAGTAGGACTGCTTCCACTTTTCTTCTTACCCAACCACCCACCCTTTTCTGGTAAGGAAGTGTAACGTTTTCAATCCTCTTCTTAAAATTCAAACTAGGATTCACGTGTTCTGGGTTCCGTAGTACCATAGAAAGTGTGTGTTTGTGTGTGTAATTCCTTGTCTATCTGTTGCATCCAATTTGTTATCACAATCTGCCTTTGGTTATCAACTGTTGGTACATTCCATCTTGTGTGCTTTTGAAAACCGGCGCGATCTATCTGACTCCTTGTTAACCGGTGCCATCTTCTTAAGGGTGTTCTTCCTTCCTGCATGCTTTCACAGAATGTGGAATTGCTAATCGCTACCTGATAAGTGATTTTGCGCATCTATTGGTATTTTAATACCGAAAAATGCGGAAAAATTTTCTTTGATACATCTGTGTTTCCACATTCCTTTCCAGTCGTGTGTGAAACATTATCTATCTCCCTTTTATCAGCATGTCCATGCTAACTCATTCTTTTGTCACCGGCGCTTAATCCTGGAGTTTTATTTAATCTCCAATTCTCTTGGGCTAATTACATAACATGTGTCGATCCGATGTTGGTGATTGTAATTTGGTTCTCAGCATAGCTATAGGACACTTATCATGAGTGGAATATGGAAAATGCTATCAACACTATCCTCCAAATGGTGACGGTTATCTCCTGTGATTTTGAGTACACCGTGATCATATCTATGCATATTCAAGCATCTTTGGCAATCCGAAGTTTCTCAAAGCAATACGGTTCATCATCCGGCCCATCATCTTGCACATCTTTTTGAACTCCATATCTGCAAAATTCTCTTTGAGACGAGGGAATTGCATCTTTTCGTCTCTGGTAGCTTTGCTTGAGGTATGAGCTATCATCATTTCTTTATCCAAGATCTCTTTATCTTTGTAACCGGTGATCTGATCGACAATGTGAACCAGGTGACATCTCTTTTTCTTCCGAAGGACCAGATAATCTATTCTTCAAGTGCATGTTCTTCAACAGGAATCCTTACTCATAATGTTGATCTTTCAAAGAGCGTTGAGCTCAGAAAGTGTTTCGAGCATTTGTTCGTTTCTCCCGCCTCTTGAACTTGATATTCTGGGAATATCCTGTTAATCCATGGTGGTATATGTTGATAATATGCTTGCATATTCGATATCAATGGAAGGACATGGAAGATCATTTGTGTCTCTTTCTCTCAAGCTTCGTGAGCACTGCCTGTGTGCAAAGTCTCAAAGTGAGAATTCTGACTTTTTGAAGTCACCTAACTCAACCCGTCATACGCTAAATAGATCGCTCCAATTCTGGAATCAGCAAGTCCATTGTTAATTCCATCTTCCATCTTCAATCAAACCCGGAGTTTTCCTTGTTGGCAAGTTATCATCGTCGTTCCGCTAAAGATTTCCTCAAAACTGCTAAATCTCTCTCAATCATTTCAAGAAGAACATGGAGTTCTTTCACCGCAGTCTCGTCAAGTAATCTCTTGAAACCCTCTCGCTCTATCGTCTATGCTCAATCCACCGGAGGCCACGAAGACCTTCCAGATCTTGTATTCCTTCTGTTCAAGTGGTGCTATCTTTTTCTTTATCTGTGGAATCTTGCAGTTGTCTCCGTGATCTTCCTTCATATCTTTCCGGTGGCTGGTTACTTATGATATGACGACAACAGCATCACCCTTATCTATCTATGAATCCGGCGAATCGTTTGCATCTTTCCTTGTTTTCTAACGAAGTTCCATGAGTTATTGTCAATACCTTGATCTGTTTGATGGTTGGGTTGCATGGTTTTCTTATTCATGTGCGGAGTAATGCTTTGAGTGCGGGATGGAGTAGCTACCATACCACTACTCTTATCATTCGCTCTTGTACATTGAATTGGTGAATTAATGTGATTTCACTCATTCCACGGAAGTTAGAAGTGGCCTTTATCCCTTGATACTTTTACTTCCGTCCTTGTTTTTCCGGAGTGCTCTCTCGAAGAAAGTAATCAATAATCTCTTGTTGGTGGTCTGTCTATTCTAGATGGAGCAAAATCTTCAATTATCTGGTGGAAACAGACGCAAACTCTTTTCTGTCCTCGCCATTCTACCGATGCTCGACATCCACAAACAAGATGAAAGGAAACTATCTCTCTCTTTGTTTCATCAATTCTTTTCTGTGGTAAAGCCAATTATGGTTGAGGCCATCAGCCGCAAATCTATTGAGTTAGCCTCAAGGCTAAAGAAAGCAATAAGTATCTCTACAATAAACTCTAGATCCTCCATATTCTTTGCTTCTCGGGATTCCACCATGATCTGGCTTCACATCCGTCTCTGGAAGTTATATCCACGCACCTCAATTGCGTGATCCTTTGGGTCTTACCGACGCAAGAAGAATCTAATCCGACGATGTCTAACTAAATCTTTCTGTTGATATCAAGGGACTCTATTGTTTGAAGGCAATATTGTTTCCGTACTTCATTTCTCAAATCCGAGAGAAGATACGATGCTATTGTCATAGTGGTCCAAACCTCTCCAATCTAGCTCTTTTCTTCCAGCGAGACAAAGTTTTCATCCTCTCTTATATCGATAAATCTTTAATCTTAATGATGTGTCTTTCTTTATCCATGATACATCATCTTGTCCTTTCTTTCACAAGTGGTTCTTTTTCTCTTATCATGTTTCTTGAGAAAACCGGAGCTATGTTCATCCTATCCTTCTTGTCTCACGAAAATCCTACAATTCTTCTAATCCGTTGTTCTTGAAGCAAAACGCAAGACTCGCAACAAGTCTAGCAAGTTTTGCAAGGTGTAGTGGTCGCACCATTCCATGGTTCATCAACTTGGGAACGTGAGGGTCACCTTCGTTCGAACACCCGCCTCTCCTTGTGTTGTTTTCTTTTTCCTAGGAATCTCGGGGCGAGATTCTTGTTTAGTGGGGGAGAGTTGTAGCACCCCGAGAAAACCACTACTAGAAAATCGCCTATCTTTATCTATGTGCAGCATCATGACATCAGCATGCATCTATTTGTCTGAAACTATTTGCGAAAAGCCTTATTTTTGTTTTCTACAAATACCCCGTCTCTTTATTCAAATACGAAACCCCGATCGATCCGGATCTGTTATTTGTCTAACAACTATTTACGAAAATATTTTAAACTAAATCAATTAAATAAAATATTTTTGTATCGGGGAGGCGTGCAGTCGTGCCCAAAGCCCAGCCCGCAGCCACCTACCACCCCAACCTAGCAAACCCTATTCTAACCTACCCTAGACAAACCCTAGAATCCCCATCTGCCCTACCCTACTCCCTCACCCCGCCGCCGCACACACCCAGTGCACACACGCTCCACACACACCTGAACCACACTGGACGCACGCAGTGCACACAACACCCCAACCGCCACTCGGCCACCCTCCCAGCATCGATCCCACGCGTCCCCTGTTCCCCGCCTGGCCCCACCTCGCAGCCCCACCAACTCCCCGCTCCTCTCGATCCATCTTCGTCCCGAGCCGCACCCCGCGTCTGCCTCTCCTCTTCCTTCCGACGTGAGCGCCGGCTGCCGCTCGGCTCCCTGCGCCCCGCCGCCGAGGCCTTCTCCTCCGAGCGCGTCGATCGGCCGTCTCCTTGGTGCCCTCCTCCCGGCCTGCGTCCGGCCTACGCCACGACGCCGTGCCTGCAAGGTCGCCAGGCGCCCCGCCCGCCTCTCTGCCGCTCCTCGGTTGCGCCCTGGTGCCCTCGAGCCCTCTCCGGCCCCCTCCCTCGCAGGAACGGCGCCGTCCTTCACCGGATCCCCGTGAACAGGAGCCGCCACCACCTCCCCGTGCTCGCCCGCGAGCGGTTCCTCGCCGGAGCCGGCCTTCCCGTGCGACCTTGCCCTCTCCCGCCTTGCGCGTCTGCGGGCTCTCCTCCGTCCCGGAGCCCTCCTTGCGACCGCCCCGCCAGAGCTCATGGTCCCCGTCCCCCTCAGCGCCCAGTGCTGCGTCCCCGCCTGCCTCACCTCCCCCTCGGCGTCGCTCCCCTCTCGTGTCCCGCCGCCGCCGCGGCCCCTCCTTGCCAACCTCCATCAACCAGGGCCTCCTCTGCGTCGCCGCCAAGCTCGACCAGTACCACCCCAAGCTCACCGGCCGTCGCGCCACCCCGCAGAGAACCGCCGACCCCGCCCTTCTCTGTCATGCGCCGCCCCTGTTCCTTCCCTCCGTCTGCTCCGTCGTCCTGTGGCCCCCTCTCCGACCGTCCTCCTCAGTCACCGCTTCACTGGCCGCTGACGCCGAGGCGCTGCGAGTCGCTGACACCGCCCGTCCTGCCCACGCGTGCAGCGTCGCCGACCCCTTGCTGCCCGAGGGCCGTGTGCAAGAGCGACACGCACTGCGTGGTTGCGTTTTGTTGGAAGTGGTATCATGTGATCTGCTGCTAGCTGGCAACAAAACCGTTTGTGTTTAGCCATGTTGATGGGTGTTTGGACGCCCTCATCGGCTAACTTCGTTTCTGATGCCGACAAGATCTCCATCACGGAACCCGATCCTGGACGCCAAGATCTCTTCCTCGGACTTGAGACCCGAAGACTGTTCCTGATCTCGCCGAACCCCAAGATCTTCGGACCCTAATGTGTGACCCCCTTTTCCAAGCCCCATATTTTTATAATATGATATATATCTTGTGCATATTAAATCATTCATGCTTGCGTACATATAGTATGGTTTGAGGGCCTTAGGCCGATTCACCTAATAATTAAATATGGAGGCCATATGTGGGCGAATCTAGTCTTATATTGGCCCCAATTAAATTTGTGTAGCGAACTGGTGACATGTTGTGACTTGTTAAGACAATATTTAAATTGCGGGGTATCTAAACAACATGAACTTAATAATTGTCGGGACCCCGGTTCCGCTTAATATTGCCTAATTGCACCGCACCTTTGCCATGTCATACATCATACATGCATCATGTCTGATCTTCTGCCGTAGTATTAAATAGTGTATCCGGTGTTTCTTCTAGTGTTTTGGTTCTTCGCGGATAAGGCCATTGAGTTGATGCGAGTGTCGACCCGATCTTCGGTTGAACCTTCGACAATGTTTTCAGGCGAGCATTCTCCCCCTTTCTACCTATTTTACCTTTTTAGTCTTTGTTTCTTCCTTTTGATCTATTGCTATCTGTGTTGCGATGCTCTAGTTTTCGTACCCGTGAAATCCCTTGCAGCCTTATATTGCCTTGGACACATCCTATTACCTGTTGATTGGTAGATAGATGGACTTGCGTGTCGTAGTCGTTTGCTCAAGTGCTGTTGCGTGTCGTTAAGTACCACAGTTCTTGGAGTAATGCCGCATGTTTAATGTTGGAGATGATCATGGATTTAATTACCGTTTAATAACTAAAATTGAAAGTAGGTAAATTCAGAGGCACCGGTGGGTAATAGACAATATTTGGTTTTCAACCGCTCACTTTGGTGTCCGTGGGACCCGAGTTCTTGACACTTCCGAGATCGAGCGCGCTAACCACAGGTGGGGTGTGTGGGCACCCCCATCGATTAGTACCTGATTTCAAAGTACTGTACCGGGGGCCACAAAGTAGTTTGGGGCTTTATTACTATCTTGTACTTATGCCATGCTTTACTGCTTTATTTACGATTGCGCGTGGAGCGCCTTATCTGTTAGGAACCCCGTGATACGTTTCAGATCGACAAGCCCGATCACACTTCGGGTTCCCGATCGTTTACTACCGACACAAACCACTGGTCCGTCTCGGAGACCGGCCGATTGCGTTCTGGGTAGCTTAGTGGGGTGGCCCCTGCTTGCTTTGGTCTGGAACGCGTCGTGTCAAAACCCGTCGACATACCGTTGGGTGTATGTTTTGTGATCTTGTACCTACCGATCCGACAACAAGGGTGTAGGTGCGTGGAAACTTTGGTGCACCCCCGGTAAGTTAAATCTTTTAGAAGCCGTGTCCGCGGTTATGGACGACTTGGAGCACAGTTCTCGATCATAGACAACTATAACTAAAGTTTACTGTTATAATTTGACTTGTATCCGATATGACTAGTAATCAGCTTCACTGCAACGGAATGGCTAAATAAAAGTACCAACAACCCTTTGGGTTTGGGATATCTCATGCTAATTGTATCGATTAGTAAGTGTTGCAACTTCAACGGAATGGTTAACTAAAAGTGCCCATTGCTTATTATATCGGGATGACTATCTATACGACTAGTAATTGTTGCAACGATAATGAATAAATAAAATTGCCAACTGTGTGAGTTCCTCGGTTGACTTCCTCGTTTGGTCTCGAGGGGGAAACACCAGGATGGGTATGTTTGGTGGTAGTATCAGGTTGGTTCCGAATAGGTCTTTCTTACCCCTCTCCGATAGCCGCTAGTTGTATCGAGTCTCTATAGGTTGTTTAGTGCATGCCGCGTTGCCGCTTGATCCACCATACCTATGTGGCGAGGACCGGAATTCTAGTCTCGCTAATCGCCTCAAGATCTTTTGCTCTCTCTTTGCCTTTGCACTCCTTTGTTGTTTAAGCAGGTTTGAGATCGACGTCGTTAGCAGGGTTACCCTTCTGGCTTGGCCTGGGCAGGGTTATGGATGCCATTGGTTATTCTTCAGGGCTCTTAGCTCAATTTGCATCTTGTCCATACTCGGACGCTGTATCGTTTTCAAGGTGATTTGGATCTTTATACTGTATATCTGTATTCTTGACTCATTGAGTCGTTTTTGTATATATGTTTTGTGGGTTCCATCGAGGACTATTGTGTAATGATATTACTTCGTTTTCCACCCGCACGAAAGTGCCTGGTGGGCACCTTTGAATCATTTCTATGCGGGTTTGGCGGAAAGCACTAAAACTTGCATAGGGCCGATTCTGAGGGTGTTACAATGTGTGTTCTTTTTACTAACAACAACTGGAGTCATTTCATGTGTGTTCTTTTCACATACCACATATGGATCCACCGGCGTCATTGAAATGTGTATTCTTTGCAGAGACCACAAATGGATCCACCAGTGTCATTGCATGTGTGCTCTTTTTGCTAACAACAACCAGAGTCATTGCATGTGTGTTCTTTTCAGAGACCACACATGGATCCACTAGTGTCATTGCATGTGAGCCACTAGTGTCATTGCATGTGTGCTCTTTTTACTAACAACAACCAGAGTCATTGCATATGTGTTCTCTTCAGAGACCACACATGGATCCACTAGTGTCATTGCATGTGTGTTCTTGTTACTAACAACAACCACAGTCATTGCATGTGTGTCCTTTTCACATACCACATATGGAACCACCAGTGTCATTGCATGTGTGTTCTTTTCACAATCCACCTATGGATCCACCAGTGTCATTGCATGTGTGCTCTTTTTACTAACAACAACCAGAGGCATTGCATATGTGTTCTCTTCAGAGACCTTACATGGATCCACCAGTGTCATTGCATTTGTGTTCTTTTTACTAACAACAACCAGGGTCATTGCATGTGTGTTTTTTCACATACCACATATGGATCCACTAGTGTCATTGCATGTGTGCTTTTTTTACTAACAACAACCAGAGTCATTTCATGTGTGTTCTTTTCACATACCACATATGGATCCACCAGTGTCATTGAAATGTGTGTTCTCTTCAGAGACCACACATAGATCCACCAGTGTCATTGCATGTGTGTTCTTTTTACTAAAAACAACTGGAGTCATTTCATGTGTATTCTTTTCACATACCACATATGGATCCACCAGTGTCATTGCATGTGTGTTCTTTTTACTAACAACAACTAGAGTCATTTGATGTGTGTTCTTTTCACATACCACATATGGATCCACCAGAGTCATTGAAATGTGTGTTCTCTTTAGAGACCATACATGGATCCACCAGTGTCATTGCATGTGTGTTCTTTTTTCTAACAACAACCAGAGTCATTGCATGTGTGTTATTTTCATATACCACACATAGATCCACCAGTGTCATTGCATGTGTGTTCTTTTTACTAACAACAACTGGAGTCATTTCATGTGTATTCTTTTCACATACCTCATATGGATCCACTAGTGTCATTGAAATGTGTGTTCTCTTCAGAGACCACACATGGATCCACCAATGTCATTGCATTTGTGTTCTTGTTACTAACAACAACCAGAGTTAATGCATGTGTGTTATTTTCACATACCACATATGGATCCACCAGTGTCATTGCATGTGTGTTCTTTTCACAATCCACCTATGGATCCACCAGTGTCATTGCATGTGTGTTCTTTTTACTAACAACAACCAGAGTCATTGCATGTGTGCTCTTTTCACAATCCACCTATGGATCCACCAGTGTCATTGCATGTGTGTTCTTTTTACTAAAAACAACCAGAGTCATTGCATGTGCGTTCTTTTCACATACCACATATGGATCCACCAGTGTCATTGCATGTGTGTTTTTTCACAATCCACATATGGATCCACCAGTGTCATTGCATGTGTGCTTTTTTTACTAACAACAACCAGAGTCATTTCATGTGTGTTCTTTTCACATACCACATGTGGATCCACCAGTGTCATTGAAATGTGTGTTCTCTTTAGAGACCACACATGGATCCACCCGTGTTATTGCATGTGTGTTCTTGTTACTAACAACAACCAAAGTCATTGCATGTGTGTTCTTTTCACATACCACACATGGATCCACCAGTGTAATTGCATGTGTGTTCTTTCTACAATCCACCTAAGGATCCACCAGTGCTATTGCATGTGTGCTCTTTTTACTAACAACAACCCGAGTCATTGCATGTGTGTTCTCTTCAGAGACCATACATGGATCCACCAGTGTCATTTCATGTGTGTTCTTGTTACTAACAACAACCAGAGTCATTGCATGTGTGTTCTTTTCACATACCACATATGGAACCACCAGTGTCATTGCATGTGTGTTCTTTTCACAATCCACCTATGGATCCACCAGTGTCATTGCATGTGTGCTCTTTTTACTAACAACAACGAGAGACATTGCATGTGTGTTCTCTTCAGAGATCTTACATGGATCCACCAGTGTCATTGCATTTGTGTTCTTTTCACCAACAACAACCAGGGTCATTGCATGTGTCTTTTTTCACATACCACATATGGATACACCAGTGTCATTGCATGTGTTCTCATTTTACTAACAACAACCAGAGTCATTTCATGTGTGTTCTTTTCACATACCACATATGGATCCACCAGTGTCATTGAAATGTGTGTTCTTTTCAGAGACCACACACGGATCCACCAGTGTTATTGCATGTGTGTTCTTGTTACTAACAACAACCAGAGTCATTGCATGTGTGTTCTTTTCACATACCACACATGGATCCACCAATGTCATTACATGTGTGTTCTTTTTACAATCCACCTATGGATCCACCAGTGTCATTGCATGTGTGCTCTTTTTACTAACACCAACCAGAGTCATTGCATGTGTGTTCTCTTCAGAGACCATACATGGATCCACCAGTGTCATTGCATGTGTGTTCTTGTTACTAACAACAACCAGATTCATTGCATGTGTGTTCTTTTCAAATACCACATATGGATCCACCAGTGTCATTGCATGTGTGTTATTTTCACAATCCACCTATGGATCCACCAGTGTCATTGCATGTGTGCTCTTTTTACTAACAACAACCAGAGTCATTGCATGTGTGTTCTCTTCAAAGACCTTACATGGATCCACCAGTGTCATGGCATGTGTGTTCTTTTTACGAACAACAACCAGAGTCATTGCATGTGTGCTGTTTTCACAATCCACCTATGGATCCACCAGTGTCATTACATGTGTGTTCTTTTTACTAACAACAACCAGAGTCATTGCATGTTTGTTCTTTTCACATACCACATATGGATCCACCAGTGTCATTGTATGTGTGTTCTTTTCTCAATCCATAAATGGATCCACCAGTGTCATTGCATGTGTGCTTTTTTTATTAACAACAACCAAAGTCATTTGATGTGTGTTCTTTTCACATACCACATATGGATCCACCAGTGTCATTGAAATGTGTGTTCTCTGCAGAGACCACATATGGATCCACCAGTGCCATTGCATCTGTGCTCTTTTTACTAAGAACAACCAGAGTCATTGCATGTGTGTTCTTTTCAGAGACCACACATGGATCCCCCAGTGTCATTGCATGTGTGTTCTTTTCACAATCCACCTATGGATCCACCAGTGTTAATGCATGTGTGCCCTTTTTACTAATAACAACCAGAGTCATTGCATATGTGTTCTCTTTAGAGACCACACATGGATCCACCCGTGTTATTGCATGTGTGTTCTTGTTACTAACAAAAACCAAAGTCATTGCATGTGTGTTCTTTTCACATACCACACATGGATCCACCAGTGTCATTGCATGTGTGTTCTTTCTATAATCCACCTAAGGATCCACCAGTGTTATTGCATGTGTGCTCTTTTTACTAACAACAACCAGAGTCATTGCATGTGTGTTCTCTTCAGAGACCATACATGGATCCACCAGTGTCATTGCATGTGTGTTCTTGTTACTAACAACAACCAGAGTCATTGCATGTGTGTTCTTTTCACATACCACATATGGAACCACCAGTGTCATTGCATGTGTGTTCTTTTCACAATCCACCTATGGATCCACCAGTGTCATTGCATGTGTGCTCTTTTTACTAACAACAACGAGAGGCATTGCATGTGTGTTCTCTTCAGAGACCTTACATGGATCCACCAGTGTCATTGCATTTGTGTTCTTTTTACTAACAACAACCAGGGTCATTGCATGTGTGTTTTTTCACATACCACATATGGATACACCAGTGTCATTGCATGTGTTCTTTTTTTACTAACAACAACCAGAGTCATTTCATGTGTGTTCTTTTCACATACCACATATGGATCCACCAGTGTCATTGAAATGTGTGTTCTCTTGAGACCACACACGGATCCTGATGTTATTGCATGTGTGTTCTTGTTACTAACAACAACCAGAGTCATTGCATGTGTGTTCTTTTCACATACCACACATGGATCCACCAATGTCATTGCATGTGTGTTCTTTTTACAATCCACCTATGGATCCACCAGTGTCATTGCATGTGTGCTCTTTTTACTAACACCAACCAGAGTCATTGCATGTGTGTTCTCTTCAGAGACCATACATGGATCCTGATGTCATTGCATGTGTGTTCTTGTTACTAACAACAACCAGATTCATTGCATGTGTGTTCTTTTCACATACCACATATGGATCCACCAGTGTCATTTCATGTGTGTTATTTTCACAATCCACCTATGGATCCACCAGTGTCATTGCATGTGTGCTCTTTTTACTAACAACAACCAGAGTCATTGCATGTGTGTTCTTTTCAGAGACCACACATGGATCCCCCAGTGTCATTGCATGTGTGTTCTTTTCACAATCCACCTATGGATCCACCAGTGTTAATGCATGTGTGCCCTTTTTACTAATAACAACCAGAGTCATTGCATATGTGTTCTCTTTAGAGACCACACATGGATCCACCCGTGTTATTGCATGTGTGTTCTTGTTACTAACAACAACCAAAGTCATTGCATGTGTGTTCTTTTCACATACCACACATGGATCCACCAGTGTCATTGCATGTGTGTTCTTTCTATAATCCACCTAAGGATCCACCAGTGTTATTGCATGTGTGCTCTTTTTACTAACAACAACCAGAGTCATTGCATGTGTGTTCTCTTCAGAGACCATACATGGATCCACCAGTGTCATTGCATGTGTGTTCTTGTTACTAACAACAACCAGAGTCATTGCATGTGTGTTCTTTTCACATACCACATATGGAACCACCAGTGTCATTGCATGTGTGTTCTTTTCACAATCCACCTATGGATCCACCAGTGTCATTGCATGTGTGCTCTTTTTACTAACAACAACGAGAGGCATTGCATGTGTGTTCTCTTCAGAGACCTTACATGGATCCACCAGTGTCATTGCATTTGTGTTCTTTTTACTAACAACAACCAGGGTCATTGCATGTGTGTTTTTTCACATACCACATATGGATACACCAGTGTCATTGCATGTGTTCTTTTTTTACTAACAACAACCAGAGTCATTTCATGTGTGTTCTTTTCACATACCACATATGGATCCACCAGTGTCATTGAAATGTGTGTTCTCTTCAGAGACCACACACGGATCCACCAGTGTTATTGCATGTGTGTTCTTGTTACTAACAACAACCAGAGTCATTGCATGTGTGTTCTTTTCACATACCACACATGGATCCACCAATGTCATTGCATGTGTGTTCTTTTTACAATCCACCTATGGATCCACCAGTGTCATTGCATGTGTGCTCTTTTTACTAACACCAACCAGAGTCATTGCATGTGTGTTCTCTTCAGAGACCATACATGGATCCACCAGTGTCATTGCATGTGTGTTCTTGTTACTAACAACAACCAGATTCATTGCATGTGTGTTCTTTTCACATACCACATATGGATCCACCAGTGTCATTTCATGTGTGTTATTTTCACAATCCACCTATGGATCCACCAGTGTCATTGCATGTGTGCTCTTTTTACTAACAACAACCAGAGTCATTGCATGTGTTCTCTTGAGAGACCTTACATGGATCCACCAGTGTCATGGCATGTGTGTTCTTTTTACAAACAACAACCAGAGTCATTGCATGTGTACTCTTTTCACAATCCACCTATGGATCCACTAGTGTCATTACATGTGTGTTCTTTTTACTAACAACAACCAGAGTCATTGCATGTTTGTTCTTTTCACATACCACATATGGATCCACCAGTGTCATTGTATGTGTGTTCTTTTCTCAATCCAGCAATGGATCCACCAGTGTCATTGCATGTGTGCTTTTTTTACTAACAACAACCAAAGTCATTTCATGTGTGTTCTTTTCACATACCACATATGGATCCACCAGTGTCATTGAAATGTGTGTTCTCTTCAGAGACCACATATGGATCCACCAGTGACATTGCATGTGTGCTCTTTTTACTAAGAACAACCAGAGTCATTGCATGTGTGTTATTTTCACATACCACACATGGATCCCCCTGTGTCATTGCATGTGTGTTCTTTTCACAATCCACCTATGGATCCACCAGTGTTAATGCATGTGTGCCCTTTTTACTAACAACAACCAGAGTCATTGCATATGTGTTCTCTTTAGAGACCACACGTGGATCCACCAGTGTCATTGCATGTGTGTTCTTTTTACTAACAACAACCAGAGTCATTTCATGTGTGTTCTTTTCACATACCACATATGGATCCACCAGAGTCATTGAAATGTGTGTTCTCTTGAGAGACCATACATGGATCCACCAGTGTCATTGCATGTGTGTTCTTTTTACTAACAACAAGCAGAGTCATTGCATGTGTGTTATTTTCACATACCACATATAGATCCACCAGTGTCATTGCATGTGTGTTCTTTTTACTAAAAACAACTGGAGTCATTTCATGTGTATTCTTTTCATATACCATATATGGATCCACTAGTGTCATTGAAATGTGTGTTCTCTTCAGAGACCACACATGGATCCACCAGTGTCATTGGATGTGTGTTCTTGTTACTAACAACAACCATAGTCGATGCATGTGTGTTCTTTTCACATACCACATATGGATCCACCAGTGTAATTGCATGTGTGTTCTTTTCACAATCCACCTATAGATCCACCAGTGTCATTGCATGTGTGTTCTTTTTTACTAACAACCACCAGAGTCATTGCATGTGGGCTCTTTTCACAATCCACCTATGTATCCACCAGTGTCATTGCATGTGTGTTCTTTTTACTAAAAACAACGAGAGTGATTACATGTGTGTTCTTTTCACATACCACATATGGATCCACCAGTGTCATTGCATGTGTGTTTTTTCACAATCCACCTATGGATCCACCAGTGTCATTGCATGTGTGCTTTTTTTACTAACAACAACCTGAGTCATTTCATGTGTGTTCTTTTCACATACCACATATGGATCCACCAGTGTCATTGAAATGTGTGTACTCTTCAGAGACCACGCATGGATCCACCAGTGTTATTGCATGTGTGTTCTTGTTACTAACAACAACCAGAGTCATTGCATGTGTGTTCTTTTCACATACCACACATGGATCCACCAGTGTCATTGCATGTGTGTTCTTTTTACAATCCACCTATGGATCCACCAGTGTCATTGCATGTGTGCTCTTTTTACTAACAACAACGAGTCATTGCATGTGTGTTCTCTTGAGACCATACATGAATCCACAGTGTCATTGCATGTGTGTTCTTGTTACTAACAACAACGAGTCATTGCATGTGTGTTCTTTTCACATACCACATATGGATCCACAGTGTCATTGCATGTGTGTTCTTTTCACAATCCACCTATGGATCCACAGTGTCATTGCATGTGTGCTCTTTTACTAACAACAACGAGTCCTTTGCATGTGTGTTCTCTTGAGAGACCTTACATGGATCCACAGTGTCATTGCATGTGTGTTCTTTTTACTAACAACAACCGGTCATTGCATGTGTGTTAGTTTCACATACCACATATGGATCCACCAATGTCATTACATGTGTGTTCTTTTTACTAACAACAACTAGAGTCATTTCATGTGTGTTCTTTTCACATACCACATATGGATCCACCGGCGTCATTGAAATGTGTATTCTCTGCAGAGACCACAAATGGATCCACCAGTGTCATTGCATGTGTGCTCTTTTTGCTAACAACAACCAGAGTCATTGCATGTGTGTTCTTTTCAGAGACCAAAAATGGAACCACCAGTGTCATTGCATGTGAGCCACGGTATCATTGCATGTGTGCTCTTTTACTAACAACAACGAGTCATTGCATATGTGTTCTCTTGAGACCACACATGGATCCACCAGTGTCATTTCATGTGTGTTCTTGTTACTAACAACAACCAGAGTCATTGCATGTGTGTCCTTTTCACATACCACATATGGAACCACCAGTGTCATTGCATGTGTGTTCTTTTCACAATCCACCTATGGATCCACCAGTGTCATTGCATGTGTGCTCTTTTTACTAACAACAACCAGAGGCATTGCATGTGTGTTCTCTTCAGAGACCTTACATGGATCCACCAGTGTCATTGCATTTGTGTTCTTTTTACTAACAACAACCAGGGTCATTGCATGTGTGTTTTTTCACATACCACATATGGATCCACCAGTGTCATTGCATGTGTGCTTTTTTTACTAACAACAACCAGAGTCATTTCATGTGTGTTCTTTTCACATACCACATATGGATCCACCAGTGTCATTGAAATGTGTGTTCTCTTCAGATACCACACATAGATCCACCAGTGTCATTGCATGTGTGTTCTTTTTACTAAAAACAACTGGAGTCATTTCATTTGTATTCTTTTCACATACCACATATGGATCAACTAGTGTCATTGAAATGTGTGTTCTCTTCAGAGACCACACCTGGATCCACCAGTGTCATTGGATGTGTGTTCTTGTTACTAACAACAACCAGAGTCGATGCATGTGTGTTCTATTCACATACCACATATGGATCCACCAGTGTAATTGCTTGTGTGTTCTTTTCACAATCCACCTATGGATCCACCAGTGTCATTGCATGTGTGTTCTTTTTACTAACAACAACCAGAGTCATTGCATGTGTGCTCTTTTCACAATCCACCTATGGATCCACCAGTGTCATTGCATGTGTGTTCTTTTTACTAAAAACAAAGAGAGTCATTACATGTGTGTTCTTTTCACATACCACATATGGATCCACCAGTGTCATTGCATGTGTGTGTTTTCACAATCCACCTATGGATCCACCAGTGTCATTGCATGTGTGCTTTTTTTACTAACAACAACCTGAGTCATTTCATGTGTGTTCTCTTAGAGACCATACATGGATCCACATGTCATTGCATGTGTGTTCTTGTTACTAACAACAACGATTCATTGCATGTGTGTTTTTTCACATACCACATATGGATCCACAGTGTCATTGCATGTGTGTTCTTTTCACAATCCACCTATGGATCCACAGTGTCATTGCATGTGTGCTCTTTTTACTAACAACAACGAGTCATTGCATGTGTGTTCTCTTGGAGACCTTACATGGATCCACAGTGTCATGGCATGTGTGTTCTTTTTACAAACAACAACCAGAGTCATTGCATGTGTGCTCTTTTCACAATCTACCTATGGATCCACTAGTGTCATTACATGTGTGTTCTTTTTACTAACAACAAACAGAGTCATTGCATGTTTGTTCTTTTCACATACCATATGGATCCACAGTGTCATTGTATGTGTGTTCTTTTCTCAATCCAGCAACAATGGATCCACAGTGTCATTGCATGTGTGGTTTTTTCCTTACAACAACCCAAGTCATTTCATGTGTGTTCTTTTCACATACCACATATGGATCCACCAGTGTCATTGCATGTGTGCTCTTTTACTAACAACAACGAGTCATTGCATGTGTGTTCTCTTGAGACCATACATGGATCCACGATGTCATTGCATGTGTGTTCTTGTTACTAACAACAACCAAGTCATTGCATGTGTGTTCTTTTCACATACCACATATGGATCCACAGTGTCATTGCATGTGTGTTCTTTTCACAATCCACCTATGGATCCACAGTGTCATTGCATGTGTGCTCTTTTACTAACAACAACGAGTCCTTGCATGTGTTCTCTTGAGAGACCTTACATGGATCCACCATTGTCATTGCATGTGTGTTCTTTTTACTAACAACAACCAGGTCATTGCATGTGTGTTTTTCACATACCACATATGGATCCACCAATGTCATTACATGTGTGTTCTTTTACTAACAAGCTGCAGTAATTTCATGTGTGTTCTTTTCACATACCACATATGGATCCACTTGTCATTGAAATGTGTATTCTCTGCAGAGACCACAAATGGATCCACAGTGTCTTTGCATGTGTGCTCTTTTTGCTAACAACAACAGAGTCATTGCATGTGTGTTCTTTTCAGAGACCACACATGGATCCACTATGTCATTGCATGTGAGCCACAGTGTCATTGCATGTGTGCTCTTTTACTAACAACAACGAGTCATTGCATATGTGTTCTCTTGAGACCACACATGGATCCACAGTGTCATTGGATGTGTGTTCTTGTTACTAACAACAACGAGTCATTGCATGTGTGTCCTTTTCACATACCACATATGGATCCACAGTGTCATTGAAATGTGTGTACTCTTGAGAGACCACACATGGAGCCACAGATGTTATTGCATGTGTGTTCTTGTTACTAACAACAACGAGTCATTGCATGTGTGTTCTTTTCACATACCACACATGGATCCACAGTGTCATTGCATGTGTGTTCTTTTTACAATCCACCTATGGATCCACAGTGTCATTGCATGTGTGCTCTTTTACTAACAACAACCAGAGTCATTGCATGTGTGTTCTCTTGAGACCATACATGGATCCACAGTGTCATTGCATGTGTGTTCTTGTTACTAACAACAACGAGTCATTTCATGTGTGTTCTTTTCACATACCACATATGGATCCACCAGTGTCATTGCATGTGTGTTCTTTTCACAATCCACCTATGGATCCACAGTGTCATTGCATGTGCGCTCTTTTACTAACAACAACTTGAGTCCTTGCATGTGTGTTCTCTTGAGACCTTACATGGATCCACCATTGTCATTGCATGTGTGTTCTTTTTACTAACAACAAGGTCATTGCATGTGTGTTATTTTCACATACCATATGGATCCACCAATGTCATTACATGTGTTGTTTACTTTTTACTAACAACTGCAGTAATTTCATGTGTGTTCTTTTCACATACCACATATGGATCCACTGGCGTCATTGAAATGTGTATTCTCTGCAGAGACCACAAATGGATCCACCAGTGTCTTTGCATGTGTGCTCTTTTTATGCTAACAACAACCAGAGTCATTGCATGTGTGTTCTTTTCAGAGACCACACATGGATCCACTAGTGTCATTGCATGTGAGCCACTAGTGTCATTGCATGTGTGCTCTTTTTACTAACAACAACCAGAGTCATTGCATATGTGTTCTCTTGAGAGACCACATGGATCCACAGTGTCATTGCATGTGTGTTATTTTACTAACAACAACGAGTCATTGCATGTGTGTCCTTTTCACATACCACATATGGATCCACAGTGTCATTTAAATGTGTGTACTCTTGAGAGACCACACATGGATCCTGATGTTATTGCATGTGTGTTCTTGTTAAGAACAACAACGAGTCATTGCATGTGTGTTCTTTTCACATACCACACATGGATCCACAGTGTCATTGCATGTGTGTTCTTTTTACAATCCACCTATGGATCCACAGTGTCATTGCATGTGTGCTCTTTTACTAACAACAACAGAGTCATTGCATGTGTGTTCTCTTGAGAGACCATACATGGATCCACCATGTCATTGCATGTGTGTTCTTGTTACTAACAACAACGAGTCATTGCATGTGTGTTCTTTTCACATACCACATATGGATCCACAGTGTCATTGCATGTGTGTTCTTTTCACAATCCACCTATGGATCCACAGTGTCATTGCATGTGTGCTCTTTTACTAACAACAACGAGTCACTGCATGTGTGTTCTCTTTAGAGACCTTACATGGATCCACAGTGTCATTGCATGTGTGTTCTTTTTACTAACAACAACGGGGTCATTGCATGTGTGTTAGTTTCACATACCACATATGGATCCACCAATGTCATTACATGTGTGTTCTTTTTACTAACAACAACTGAGTCATTTCATGTGTGTTCTTTTCACATACCACATATGGATCCACCGGCGTCATTGAAATGTGTCTTCTCTGCAGAGACCACAAATGGATCCACCAGTGTCATTGCATGTGTGCTCTTTTTGCTAACAACAACTAGAGTCATGGCATGTGTGTTCTTTTGAGACCACACATGGATCCACTAGTGTCATTGCATGTGAGCCACAGTGTCATTGCATGTGTGCTCTTTTACTAACAACAACGAGTCATTGCATATGTGTTCTCTTGAGACCACACATGGATCCACCAGTGTCATTTCATGTGTGTTCTTGTTTAACAACAACCAGAGTCATTGCATGTGTGTCCTTTTCACATACCACATATGGAACCACCAGTGTCATTGCATGTGTGTTCTTTTCACAATCCACCTATGGATCCAACAGTGTCATTGCATGTCTGCACTTTTTACGAACAACAACCAGAGGCATTGCATGTGTGTTCTCTTCAGAGACCTTACATGGATCCACCAGTGTCCTTGCATTTGTGTTCTTTTTACTAACAACAACCAGGGTCATTGCATGTGTGTTTTTTCACATACCACATATGGATCCACCAGTGTCATTGAATGTGTGCTTTTTTTACTAACAACAACAAGAGTCATTACATGTGTGTTATTTTCACAAACCATCTATGAATCCACCGTGTCATTGAAATGTGTGTTCTCTTGAGACCACACATAGATCCTGATGTCATTGCATGTGTGTTCTTTTTACTAAAACAACTGAGTCATTTAATTTGTATTCTTTTCACATACCACATATGGATCACTAGTGTCATTGAAATGTGTGTTCTCTTGAGACCACACATGGATCCTGATGTCATTGGATGTGTGTTCTTGTTACTAACAACAACGAGTCGATGCATGTGTGTTCTTTTCACATACCACATATGGATCCACAGTGTAATTGCATGTGTGTTCTTTTCACAAATCACCTATGGATCCACCAGTGTGATTGCATGTGTGTTCTTTTTACTAACAACAACCAGAGTCATTGCATGTGTGCTCTTTTCACAATCCACCTATGGATCCACCAGTGTCATTGCATGTGTGTTCTTTTTACTAAAAACAACGAGAGTCATTTCATGTGTGTTCTTTTCACAAACCACATATGAAACCACGAGAGTCATTGCATGTGTGTTTTCACAATCCACCTATGGATCCACCGTGTCATTGCATGTGTGCTTTTTACTAACAACAACTGAGTCATTTCATGTGTGTTCTTTTCACATACCACATATGGATCCACAGTGTCATTGAAATGTGTGTTCTCAGAGACCACACATGGATCCTGATGTTATTGCATGTGTGTTCTTTTACTAACAACAACGGAGTCATTGCATGTGTGTTCTTTTCACATACCACATGGATCCACCAGTGTCATTGCATGTGTGTTCTTTTTACAATCCACCTATGGATCCACAGTGTCATTGCATGTGTGCTATTTTTACTAACTACAACGAGTCATTGCATGTGTGTTCTCTTGAGAGACCATACATGGATCCTGATGTCATTGCATGTGTGTTCTTGTTACTAACAACAAGAGTCATTGCATGTGTGTTTTTTCACATACCACATATGGATCCACAGTGTCATTGCATGTGTGTTCTTTTCACAATCCACCTATGGATCCACAGTGTCATTGCATGTGTGCTCTTTTACTAACAACAACCAGAGTCATTGCATGTGTGTTCTCTTGGAGACCTTACATGGATCCACAGTGTCATGGCATGTGTGTTCTTTTTACAAACAACAACGAGTCATTGCATGTGTGCTCTTTCACAATCCACCTATGGATCCACTAGTGTCATTACATGTGTGTTCTTTTTACTAACAACAAATAGAGTCATTGCATGTTTGTTCTTTTAGCATACCACATATGGATCCACCAGTGTCATTGTATGTGTGTTCTTTTCTCAATCCAGCAATGGATCCACAGTGTCATTGCATGTGTGCTTTTTTACTAACAACAACCAAAGTCATTACATGTGTGTTCTTTTCACATACCACATATGGATCCACCAGTGTCATTGCATGTGTGTTCTTTTTACTAACAACAACAGTCATTGCATGTGTGTTCTCTTGAGAGACCATACATGGATCCACAGTGTCATTGCATGTGTGTTCTTGTTACTAACAATAACGAGTCATTGCATGTGTGTTCTTTTCACATACCACATATGGATCCACAGTGTCATTGCATGTGTGTTCTTTTCACAATCCACATACGGATCCACTACTGTCATTGTATGTGTGTTCTTTTTACTAACAACAACGAGTCATTGCATGTGTGTTCTCTTGAGACCTTACATGGATCCACCATTGTCATTGCATGTGTTCTTTTTACTAACAACAACGGGGTCATTGCATGTGTGTTATTTTCACATACCACATATGGATCCACCAATGTCATTACATGTGTGTTCTTTTTACTAACAACAACTGGAGTAATTTCATGTGTGTTCTTTTCACATACCACATATGGATCCACAGCGTCATTGAAATGTGTATACTACGCAAAGACCACAAATGGATCCACAGTGTCTTTGCATGTGTGCTCTTTTTTGCTAACAACAACGAGTCATTGTATGTGTGTTCTTTTCAGAGACCACACATGGATCCACTAGTGTCAGTGCATGTGAGACAAAAGTCGCATTGCATGTGAGATCTTTTTACTAACAACAAACAGAGTCATTGCATATTTGTTCTCTTGAGACCACACTTGGATCCACCAGTGTCATTGCATGTGTGTTCTTGTTACTAACAACAACGAGTCATTGCATGTGTGTTCTTTTCACATACCACATATGGATCCACAGTGTCATTGCATGTGTGCTCTTTTTACTAACAACTGAAGTCAATGCATGTGTGTTCTCTTAGAGACCACACATGGATCCTAATGTCCTTGCATGTGTGTACTTTTACTAACAACAACCAGAGTCATTGCATGTGTGTTATTTTCACATACCACATATGGATCCACCCGTTCCATTACATGTGTGTTCTTTTTACTAACAACAACTGGAGTCATTTCATGTGTGTTCTTTTCACATACCACATATGGATCCACGGTGTCATTGAACTTTGTGTTCTCTTGAGACCACACATGGATCCACCAGTGTCATTGCATTTGTGCTCTTTTACTAACAACAACGAGTCATTGCATGTGTGTTCTTTTGGAGACCACATGGATCCTGATGTCATTGCATGTGTGTTCTTTTCACAATCCACCTGTGGATCCACCAGTCTCATTACATGTGTGCTCTTTTTACTAACAACAACCAGAGTCATTGCATATGTGTTCTCTTCAGAGACCACACATGGATCTACCAGTGTTATTGCATGTGTGTTCTTTTTACTAACAACAACCAGAGTCATTTCATGTGTGTTCTTTTCACATACCACATATGGATCCACCAGTGTCATTGAAATGTGTGTTCTCTTCAGAGACCACGCATGGATCCACCAGTTTCATTGCAGGTGTCTTCTTTTTACTAACAACCACCAGAGTCATTACATGTGTGTTATTTTCACATACCACATATGGATCCACCAGTGTCATTGCATGTGTGTTCTTTTTACTAACAACAACTGGAGTCATTTCATGTGTGTTCTTTTCACATACCACATATGGATCCACCAGTGTCATTGAAATGTGTGTTCTCTTCAGAGACCACACATAGATCCACTAGTGTTATTGCATGTGTGTCCTTGTTACTAACAACATCCAGAGTCATTGCATGTGTGTTCATTTCACATACCACATATGGATCCACCAGTTTCATTACATGTGTGTTCTTTTCACAATCCACCTATGGATCCACTAGTGTTATTGCATGTGTGCTCTTTTTACTAACAACAACGAGTCATGCATGTGTGTTCTCTTTAGAGACCACACATGGATCCTGATGTCATTGCATGTGTGTTATTTTTACTAACAACAACCAGAGTCATTGCATGTGTGTTATTTTCACATACCACATATGGATCCACAGTGTCATTGCATGTGTGCTCTTTTACTAACAACAACGAGTCATTGCATGTATGTTCTTTTGAGACCACACATGGATCCACAGTGTCATTGCATGTGTTCTTTTCACAATCCACCTATGGATCCACAGTGTCATTGCATGTGTGCTCTTTTACTAACAACAACGAGTCAGTCATTGCACATGTGTTGTCTTGAGACCACACATGGATCCACCGATGTCATTGCATGTGTGTTCTTCTTACTAACAATAACCAGCGTCATTTCATGTGTGTTATTTTCACATACCACAGATGGATCCACTGATAATTGAAATGTGTATTCTCTTGAGACAATACATGGATACACCAGTGTCATTGCATGTGTGTTCTTTTCACTAACAACAACTGGAGTCATTTCATGTGTATTCTTTTCAAATACCACAAATGGATCCACGAGTGTCATTGAAATGTGTGTTCTCTTGAGACACACATGGATCCTGATGTCATTGCATGTGTATTCTTGTTACTAACAACAACGGAGTCATTACATGTGTGTTATTTTCACATACCACATATGGATCCACAGTGTCATTGCATGTTTGTTCTTTTCACAATCCACTTATGGATCCACAGTGTCATTGCATGTGTGTTCTTTTTACTAACAACAACGAGTCCTTGCATATGCTCTTTTCACAATCCACCTATGGATCCACAGTGTCATTACATGTGTGTTCTTTTTACTAACAACAACGAGTCATTGCATGTGTGTTCTTTTCACATACCACATATGGATCCACAGTGTCATTGCATGTTGGTTCTTTTCACAATCCACCTATGGATCCACAGGTGTCATTGCATGTGCTTTTTTACTAACAACAACGAGTCCTTTCATGTGTGTTGTTTCACATACCACATATGGATCCACAGTGTCATTGAAATGTGTGTTCTCTTGAGACCACATATGGATCAACAGTGCCATTGCATGTGTGCTCTTTTCACTAACAACAACGAGTCATTGCATGTGTGTTCTTTTGAGACCACACATGGATCCACATGTTATTGCATGTGTGTTCTTTTCACAATCCACCTATGGATCCACTGCGTCATTGTATGTGTGTTCTTTTTACTAACAACAACGAGAATCATTGCATGTGTGTTATTTTCACATACCACATATGGATCCACAGTGATATTGCATGTGTGTTCTTATTACTAACAACAACTGGAGTCATTTCATGTGTGTTCTTTCACATACCACATATGGATCCACAGTGTCATTGAAATGTGTGTTCTCTTGAGAGACCACACATGGATCCTGATGTCATTGCATGTGTGTTCTTGTTACTAACAACAACGAGAGTCATTGCATGTGGGTTCTTTTCACATACCACATATGGATCCACAGTGTCATTGCATGTGTGTTATTTTCACAATCCACCTATGGATCCACATGTGTCATTGCATGTGTGTTCTTTTACTAACAACACCAGAGTCATTGCATGTGTGTTATCTTCACATACCACATATGGATCCACAGTCATTGCATGTGTGTTCTTTTCACATACCACATATGGATCCACAGTGTCATTGCATGTGTGTTCTTTTCACAATCCACCTATGGATCCACCTGTGTCATTGCAAGTGTGTTCTTTTTACTATGACAACAGTCATTGCATGTGTGTTATTTTCCCATACCACATATGGATCCACAGTCATTGCATGTGTGTTCTTTTCACATACCACATATGGATCCACAGTGTCATTGCATGTGTGTTCTTTTCACAATCCACCTATGGATCCACGATGTCATTGCATGTGTGTTCTTTTTACTAACAACAACAGAGTCATTGCATGGGTGTTATTTTCACATACCACATGGATCCACAGTGTCATTGCATGTGTGTTCTTTTTACTAAAAAGAACTAGAGTCATTTCATGTGTGTTCTTTTCACATACCACATATGGATCCACAGTGTCATTGCATATGTGTTCTTTTTACTAACAACCAATTTATTTCATGTGTGTTCTTTTCACATACCACATATGGATCCACAGTCATTGAAATGTGTGTTCTCTTGAGACCATACATGGATCCACAGTGTCGTTGCATTTGTGTTCTTTTTACTAACAACAACGAGTCATTGCATGTGTGTTATTTTCACATTCCACAGATGGATCCACTAGTGTCATTGCATGTGTGCTCTTTTTACTAACAACAACTAGAGTCATTTCATGTCTATTCTTTTCACATACCACATATGGATCCACAGTGTCATTGAAATGTGTGTTCTCTTGAGACCACACATGGATCCTGATGTTATTGCATGTGTGTTCTTGTTACTAACAACATCTAGAGTCATTGCATGTGTGTTCATTTCACATACCACATATGGATCCACAGTGTCATTACATGTGTGTTCTTTTCACAATCCACCTATGGATCCACAGTGTCATTGCATGTGTGCTCTTTTTACTAACAACAACGAGTCATTGCATGTGTGTTCTCTTGAGACCACACATGGATCCTGATGTCATTGCATGTGTGTTCTTTTACTAACAACAACCGAGTCATTGCATGTGAGTTATTTTCACATACCACATATGGATCCACAGTGTCATTGCATGTGTGCTCTTTTTACTAACAAGAACGAGTCATTGCATGTGTGTTCTTTTGAGACCATACATGGATCCACCAGTGTCATTGCATATGTGTTCTTTTCACAATCCACCTATGGATCCACAGTGTCATTGCATGTGTGCTCTTTTACTAACAACAACGAGTCATTGCATATGTGTTGTCTTGGAAACCACATGGATCCACAGTGTCATTGCATGTGTGTTCTTTTACTAACAATAACGAGTCATTTCATGTGTGTTCTTTTCACATACCACATATGGATCCACCAGTAATTGCAATGTGTATTCTCTTGAGACAATACATGGATCCACAGTGTCATTGCATGTGTGTTCTTTTCACTAACAACATGAGTCATTTCATGTGTATTCTTTTCACATACCACATATGGATCCACAGTGTCATTGAAATGTGTGTTCTCTTGAGAGCACACATGGATCCTGATGTCATTGCATGTGTGTTCTTTACTAACAACAACGAGTCATTGCATGTGTGTTATTTTCACATACCACATATGGATCCACAGTGTCATTGCATGTGTGTTCTTTTCACAATCCCTTATGGATCCACAGTGTCATTGCATGTGTGTTCTTTTACTAACAACAACTTGAGTCATTGCATGTGTGCTCTTTTCACAATGCACCAATGGATCCACAGTGTCATTACATGTGTGTTCTTTTTACTAACAACAACGAGTCATTGCATGTGTGTTCTTTTCACATACCACATATGGATCCACAGTGTCATTGCATGTGTGTTCTTTTCACAATCGATCTATGGATCCACTGTGTCATTGCATGTGTGCTTTTTTTACTAACAACAACCAGAGTCATTTCATGTGTGTTATGTTGACATACCACATATTGATCCACCAGTGTCATTGAAATGTGAGTTCTCTTCAGAGACCACATATGGATCCACCAGTGGCATTGCATGTGCTCTTTTTACTAACAACAACAGTCATTGCATGTGTGTTCTTTTCAGAGACCACACATGGATCCACCGATGTCATTGCATGTGTGTTCTTTTCACAATCCACCTATGGATCCACAGTGTCATTGCATGTGCTCTTTTTTACTAACAACAACTAGAGTCATTGAAATGTGTGTTCTCTTGAGACCACACATGGATCCCTGATGTCATTGCATGTTTGTTCTTTTTACTAACAACAACTAGAGTCATTTGATGTGTGTTCTTTTCACATACCACATATGGATCCACCAGAGTCATTGAAATGTGTGTTCTCTTTAGAGACCATACATGGATCCACCAGTGTCATTGCATGTGTGTTCTTTTTTCTAACAACAACAGAGTCATTGCATGTGTGTTATTTTCATATACCACATATAGATCCACAGTGTCATTGCATGTGTGTTCTTTTACTAACAACAATGGAGTCATTTCATGTGTATTCTTTTCACATACCACATATAGATCCACTAGTGTCATTGAAATGTGTGTTCTCTTGAGACCACACATGGATCCTGATGTCATTGGATGTGTGTTCTTGTTACTAACAACAACAGAGTCATGCATGTGTGTTCTTTTAAGATACCAGATATGGATCCACCAGTGTCATTGCATGTGTGTTCTTTTCACAATCCACATATGGACCACACATGGATCCACAGTGTCATTGGATGTGTGTTCTTGTTACTAACAACAACAGTCATGCATGTGTGTTCTTTTCACATACCACATATGGATCCACAGTGTCATTGCATGTGTGTTCTTTCACAATCCACCTATGGATCCACAGTGTCATTGCATGTGTGCTCTTTTTACTAACAACAACAGTCATTGAAATGTGTGTTCTCTTCGAGACCACATGGATCCTGATGTCATTGCATGTGTGTTCTTTTTACTAACAACAACTAGAGTCATTTGATGTGTGTTCTTTTCACATACCACATATGGATCCACGAGTCATTGAAATGTGTGTTCTCTTTAGAGACCATACATGGATCCACAGTGTCATTGCATGTGTGTTCTTTTTCTAACAACAACTTGAGTCATTGCATGTGTGTTATTTTCATATACCACATATAGATCCACCAGTGTCATTGCATGTGTGTTCTTTTTACTAACAACAACTGGAGTCATTTCATGTGTATTCTTTTAACATACCACATATAGATCCACTATTGTCATTGAAATGTGTGTTCTCTTGGAGACCACACATGGATCCTGATGTCATTGGATGTGTGTTCTTGTTACTAACAACAACCAGAGTCGATGCATGTGTGTTCTTTTCACATACCACATATGGATCCACAGTGTAATTGCATGTGTGTTCTTTTCACAATCCACCTATGGATCCACAGTGTCATTGCATGTGTGTTCTTTTTACTAACAACAACAGAGTCATTGCATGTGTGCTCTTTTCACAATCCACCTATGGATCCACGGTGTCATTGCATGTGTGTTCTTTTTACTAAAAACAACGAGTCATTACATGTGTGTTCTTTTAACATACCACATATGGATCCACGGTGTCATTGCATGTGTGTTTTTCACAATACACCTATGGATCCACAGTGTCATTGCATGTGTGCTTTTTACTAACAACAACCAGTCATTTCATGTGTGTTCTTTTCACATACCACATATGGATCCACAGTGTCATTGAAATGTGTGTTCTCTTGAGACCACACATGGATCCACCATTGTTATTGCATGTGTGTTCTTGTTACTAACAACAACGAGTCATTGCATGTGTGTTCTTTTCACATACCACACATGGATCCACAGTGTCATTGCATGTGTGTTCTTTTACAATCCACCTATGGATCCACCAGTGTCATTGCATGTGTGCTCTTTTTACTAACAACAACAGTCATTGCATGTGTGTTCTCTTAGAGACCACACGGATCCACCAATGTCCTTGCATGTGTGTTCTTTTACTAACAACAACAGAGTCATTGCATGTGTGTTCTTTTCACATACCACATATGGATCCACAGTGTCATTGCATGTGTGTTCTTTTCACAATCCACCTATGGATCCACAGTGTCATTGCATGTGTGCTCTTTTACTAACAACAACGAGTCATTTGCATGTGTGTTCTCTTGAGACCTTACATGGATCCACCAGTGTCATTGCATGTGTGTTCTTTTTACTAACAACAACCAGGGTCATTGCATGTGTGTTATTTTCACATACCACATATGGATCCACCAATGTCATTACATGTGTGTTCTTTTTACTAACACCAATTGGAGTCATTTCATGTGTGTTCTTTTCACATACCACATATGGATCCACCGGTGTCATTGAAATGTGTATTCTCTGCAGAGACCACAAATGGATCCACCAGTGTCATTGCATACATGCTCTTTTTGCTAACAACAACGAGTCATTGCATGTGTGTTCTTTTGAGACCACACATGGATCCACTAGTGTCATTGCATGTGTGCTCTTTTACTAACAACAACGAGTCATTGCATATGTGTTCTCTTGAGACCACATGGATCCACCAGTGTCATTGCATGTGTGTTCTTGTTACTAACAACAGAGTCATTGCATGTGTGTTCTTTTCACATACCACATATGGAACCACCAGTGTCATTGCATGTGTGTTCTTTTCACAATCCACCTATGGATCCACCAGTGTCATTGCATGTGTGCTCTTTTTACTAACAACAACCAGAGGAATTGCATGTGTTCTCTTGAGAGACCCATGTGTGTTCTTTTCACAATCCACCTATGGATCCACAGTGTCATTGCATGTGTGCTCTTTTTACTAACAACGAGTCATTGCATGTGTGTTCTCTTGGAGACCTTACATGGATCCACCAGTGTCATGGCATGTGTGTTCTTTTTACTAACAACAACTTGAGTCATTGCATGTGTGCTCTTTTCACAATCCACCTATGGATCCACCAGTGTCATTACATGTGTGTTCTTTTTACTAACAACAACCAGAGTCATTGCATGTTTGTTCTTTTCACATACCACATATGGATCCACTAGTGTCATTGCATGTGTGTTCTTTTCTCAATCCACCTATGGATCCACCAGTGTCATTGCATGTGTGCTTTTTTTACTAACAACAACCAAAGTCATTTCATGTGTGTTCTTTTCACATACCACATATGGATCCACAGTGTCATTGCATGTGTGTTTTTCACAATCCACCTAAGAGATCCACAGTGTCATTGCATGTGTGATTTTTGGTAACAACAACTGAGTCATTTTATGTGTGTTCTTTTCACATACCACATATGGATCCACAGTGTCATTGAAATGTGTGTTCTCTTGAGACCACATGGATCCTGATGTTATTGCATGTGTGTTCTTGTTACTAACAACAGAGTCATTGCATGTGTGTTCTTTTCACATACCACATGGATCCACCAGTGTCATTGCATGTGTGTTCTTTTTACAATCCACCTATGGATCCACAGGTGTCATTGCATGTGTGCTCTTTTTACTAATAACAACGAGTCATTGCATGTGTGTTCTCTTTAGAGACCATACATGGATCCTCGATGTCATTGCATGTGTGTTCTTCTTACTAACAACAGACTCATTGCATGTGTGTTCTTTTCACATACCACATATGGATCCACAGTGTCATTGCATGTGTGTTCTTTTCACAATCCACCTATGGATCCACAGTGTCATTGCATGTGTGCTCTTTTTACTAACAACAACGAGTCATTGTATGTTTGTTCTCTTGAGACCTTACATGGATCCACAGGTGTCATTGCATGTGTGCTCTTTTTACTAACAACGAGAGTCATTGCATATGTGTTCCTTGGAGACCACATATGGATCCACTAGTGTCATTGCATGTGTGTTCTTTTCACAATCCACCAATGGATCCACAGTTTCATTACATGTGTGTTCTTTTTACTAACAACAACTGAGTCATTGCATGTGTGTTCTTTTCACATACCACATATGGATCCACAGTGTCATTGCATGTGTGTTCTTTTCACAATCGACCTATGGATCCACATGTCATTGCATGTGTGCTTTTTACTAACAACAACAGAGTCATTTCATGTGTTATTTTGACATACCACATATGGATCCACAGTGTCATTGAAATGTGTGTTCTCTTGAGACCACATATGGATCCACCAGTGCCATTGCATGTGTGCTCTTTTTACTAACAACAACGAGTCATTGCATGTGTGTTCTTTTGAGACCACACATGGATCCTGATGTCATTGCATGTGTGTTCTTTTCACAATCCACCTATGGATCCACAGTGTCATTGCATGTGTGCTCTTTTTACTAACAACAACGAGTCATTGAAATGTGTGTTCTTTAGAGACCACACATGGATCCTGATGTCATTGCATGTTTGTTCTTTTTACTAACAACAACTAGAGTCATTTGATGTGTGTTTTTTTCACATACCACATATGGATCCACCAGAGTCATTGAAATGTGTGTTCTCTTTAGAGACCATACATGGATCCACAGTGTCATTGCATGTGTGTTGTTTTTCTAACAACAACGAGTCATTGCATGTGTGTTATTTTCATATA
Organism: Avena insularis; assembly: GCA_023614405.1. Classification (NCBI taxonomy): domain Eukaryota; kingdom Viridiplantae; phylum Streptophyta; class Magnoliopsida; order Poales; family Poaceae; genus Avena; species Avena insularis. Next base: position 8,792 of record JAJUPC010000713.1, on the reverse strand, counting down.
CCACATATAGATCCACCAGTGTCATTGCATGTGTGTTCTTTTTACTAACAACAACTGGAGTCATTTCATGTGTATTCTTTTCACATACCACATATAGATCCACTAGTGTCATTGAAATGTGTGTTCTCTTCAGAGACCACACATGGATCCTGATGTCATTGGATGTGTGTTCTTGTTACTACTAACAATCGATGCATGTGTGTTCTTTTCACATACCACATATGGATCCACGGTGTAATTGCATGTGTGTTCTTTTCACAATCCACCTATGGATCCACCTGTGTCATTGCATGTGTGTTATTTTTACTAACAACAACAAGAGTCATTGCATGTGTGCTCTTTTCACAATCCACCTATGGATCCACAGTGTCATTGCATGTGTGTTCTTTTACTAAAAACAAGAGTCATTACATGTGTGTTCTTTTCACATACATATGGATCCACAGTGTCATTGCATGTGTGTTTTTCACAATACACCTATGGATCCACAGTGTCATTGCATGTGTACTTTTTACTAACAACAACCAGTCATTTCATGTGTGTTCTTTTCACATACCACATATGGATCCACAGTGTCATTGAAATGTGTGTTCTCTTGAGACCACATGGATCCTGATGTTATTGCAGGTGTGTTCTTGTTACTAACAACAACGAGTCATTGCATGTGTGTTCTTTTCACATACCACATGGATCCACAGTGTCATTGCATGTGTGTTCTTTTTACAATCCACCTATGGATCCACAGTGTCATTGCATGTGTGCTCTTTTTACTAACAACAACGAGTCATTGCATGTGTGTTCTCTTGAGACCATACATGGATCCTGATTTCATTGCATGTGTGTTCTTGTTACTAACAACAAAGTCATTGCATGTGTGTTCTTTTCACATACCACATATGGATCCACAGTGTCATTGCATGTGTGTTCTTTCACAATCCACCTATGGATCCACAGTGTCATTGCATGTGTGCTCTTTTTACTAACAACAACCAGAGTCATTGCATGTGTGTTCTCTTGAGACCTTACATGGATCCACAGTGTCATTGCATGTGTGTTCTTTTACTAACAACAACAGGGTCATTGCATGTGTGTTATTTTCACATACCACATATGGATCCACCAATGTCATTACATGTGTGTTCTTTTACTAACAACAACTGAGTCATTTCATGTGTGTTCTTTTCACATACCACATATGGATCCACAGTGTCATTGAAATGTGTATTCTCTGCAGAGACCACAAATGGATCCACAGTGTCATTGCATGTGTGCTCTTTTGCTAACAACATGAGTCATTGCATGTGTGTTCTTTTGGAGACCACACATGGATCCACTAGTGTCATTGCATGTGTGCTCTTTTACTAACAACAAGAGTCATTGCATATGTTCTCTTCAGATACCACACATGGATCCACAAGTGTCATTGCATGTGTGTTCTTGTTACTAACAACAACAGAGTCATTGCATGTGTGTTCTTTTCACATACCACATATGGAACCACTAGTGTCATTGCATGTGTGTTCTTTTCACAATCCACCTATGGATCCACAGTGTCATTGCTTGTGCTCTTTTTACTAACAACAACTAGAGGCATTGCATGTGTGTTCTCTTCAGAGACCCATGTGTGTTCTTTTCACAATCCACCTATGGATCCACCAGTGTCAGTGCATGTGTGCTCTTTTTACTAACAACAACCAGAGTCATTGGATGTGTGTTCTCTTTGGAGACATCACATGGATCCACCAGTGTCATTGCATGTGTGTTCTTTTTACTAACAACAACCAGAGTCATTGCTTGTGTGTTCTTTTCACAATCCACCTATGGATCCACCAGTGTCATTACATGTGTGTTCTTTTTACTAACAACAACCAGAGTCATTTCATGTGTGTTCTCTTCACATACCACATATGGATCCACAGTGTCATTGCATGTATTCTTTTCTCAATCCACCTATGGATCCACAGTGTCATTGCATGTGTGCTTTATTTACTAACAACAACCACAGTCATTTCATGTGTGTTCTTTTCACATACCACATATGGATCCACAGTGTCATTGCATGTGTGTTTTTCACAATCCACCTATGGATCCACCAGTGTCATTACATGTGTGATTTTTTTGCTAACAACAACCTGAGTCATTTCATGTGTGTTCTTTTCACATACCACATATGGATCCACAGTGTCATTGAAATGTGTGTTCTCTTGAGAGACCACACATGGATCCACAGTGTTATTGCATGTGTGTTCTTGTTACTAACAACTAGAGTCATTGCATGTGTGTTCTTTTCACATACCACATGGATCCACCAGTGTCATTGCATGTGTGTTCTTTTTACAATCCACCTATGGATCCAAGTGTCATTGCATGTGTGCTCTTTTACTAACAACAAGAGTCATTGCATGTGTGTTCTCTTTAGAGACCATACATGGATCCACGATGTCATTGCATGTACATTCTTGTTACTAACAACAACAGACTCATTGCATGTGTGTTCTTTTCACATACCACATATGGATCCACAGTGTCATTGCATGTGTGTTCTTTTCACAATCCACCTATGGATCCACAGTGTCATTGCATGTGTGCTCTTTTTACTAACAACAACGAGTCACTTGTATGTTTGTTCTCTTGAGAGACCTTACATGGATCCACAGTGTCATTGCATGTGTGTTCTTTTTACTAACAACAACGGTCATTGCATGTGTGTTATTTTCACATACCACATATGGATCCACCAATGTCATTACATGTGTGTTCTTTTTACTAACAATGAGTCATTTCATGTGTGTTCTTTTCACATACCACATATGGATCCACGGTGTCATTGAAATGTGTATTCTCTGCAGAGACCACAAATGGATCCACAGTGTCATTGCATGTGTGCTCTTTTTGCTAACAACAAGAGTCATTGCATGTGTTTTCTTTTGAGACCACACATGGATCCACTAGTGTCATTGCATGTGAGCCACAGTGTCATTGCATGTGTGCTCTTTTACTAACAACAACAGTCGTTGCATATGTGTTCTCTTCAGAGACCACACATGGATCCACCAGTGTCATTGCATGTGTGTTCTTGTTACTAACAAGAACCAGAGTCATTGCATGTGTGTTCTTTTCACATACCACATATGGATCCACCAGTGTCATTGCATGTGTGTTCTTTTAACAATCCACCTATGGATCCACCAGTGTCATTGCATGTGTGTTCTTTTTACTAACAAGAACCAAAGTCATTGCATGTGTGCTCTTTTCACAATCCACCTATGGATTCACCAGTGTTATTGCATGTGTGTTCTTTTTACTAACAACAACAAGAGTCATTGCATGTGTGTTCTTTTCACATACCATATATGGATCCACCAGTGTCATTGGATGTGTGTTCTTTTCACAATCCACCTATGGATCAACCAATGTCATTGCATGTGTGCTTTTTTCTCTAACAACAACCAGAGTCATTTCATGTGTGTTCTTTTCACATACCACATATGGATCCACCAGTGTCATTGAAATGTGTGTTCTCTTTAGAGACCACACATGGATCCACCAGTGTCATTGCATGTGTGCTCTTTTTACTAACAACAACCAGAGTCATTGCATGTGTGTTCTTTTCAGAGCCACACATGGATCCACTAGTGTCATTGCATGTGTGTTCTTGTTACTAACAACAACCAGAGTCATTGCATGTGTGTTCTTTTCACATACCACATATGGATCCACCAGCGTCATTGCATGTGTGTTCTTTTCACAATCCACCTATGGATCCACCAGTGTCATTGCATGTGTGCTCTTTTTACTAACAACAACCAGAGTCATTGCATGTGTGTTCTCTTCAGAGACCTTACATGGATCCACCAGTGTCATTGCATGTGTGTTCTTTTTACTAACAACAACCAGGGTCATTGCATGTGTGTTATTTTCACATACCACATATGGATCCACCAATGTCATTACATGTGTGTTCTTTTTACTAACAACAACTGGAGTCATTTCATGTGCGTTCTTTTCACATAACACATATGCATCCACTGGTGTCATTGAAATGTGTATTCTCTGCAGAGACCACACAAGGATCCACCGATGTCATTGCATGTGCTCTTTTTTGCTAACAACAACCAGTCATTGCATGTGTGTTCTTTTCAGAGACCACACATGGATCACTAATGTCATTGCATGTGAGCCACCAGTTTCATTGCATGTGCCCTTTTTACTAGCAACAACGAGTCATTGCATGTGTGTTTTTCACATACCGTATGGATCCACTAGTGTCATTGCATGTGTGTTCTTTTTACTAACAACAAGAGTCATTTCATGTGTGTTCTTTTCACATACCACATATGGATCCACGTGTCATTGAAATGTGTGTCCTCTTCATAGACCACACATGGATAACCAGTGTCATTGCATGTTTGTTCTTTTTACTAATAACAACCAGAGTCATTGAAATGTGTGTTCTTTTCACATAGCACATATGGATCCACCAGTGTCTTTGCATGTGTGTTCTTTTCACAATCCACCTATGGATCCACCAGTGTCATTGCATGTGTGCTCTTTTACTAACAACAACGAGTCATTGCATGTGTGTTCTCTTAGAGACCACATGGATCCTGATGTCATTGCATGTGTGTTCTTTTTACTAACAACACAGTCATTTCATGTGTGTTCTTTTCACATACCACATATGGATCCACGGTGTCATTGAAATGTGTGTTCTCTTTAGAGACCACCTATGGATCCACCGTGTCATTGCATGTGCTCTTTTTACTAACAACAACAGTCATTGCATGTGTGTTCTTTTAGAGACCACACATGGATCCTGATGTCATTGCATGTGTGTTCTTTTCACAATCCACCTATGGATCCACCACTGTCATTGCATGTGTGCTCTTTTACTAACAACAACCAGGGTCATTGCATGTGTGTTCTCTTGAGACCACACATGGATCCACCGATGTCATTGCATGTGTGTTCTTTTTACTAACAACAACGAGTCATTGCATGTGTGTTATTTTCACATACCACATATGGATCCACCAGTGTCATTGCATGTGTGTTCTTTTTACTAACAACAATCAGAGTCATTTCATGTGTATTCTTTTCACATACCACATATGGATCCACAGTCATTGAAATGTGTGTCCTCTTTAGAGACCACACATGGATCCACCAGTGTCAATGCATGTGTGTTCTTTTTACTAACAACAACCAGAGTCATTGCATGTGTGTTATTTTCACATACCACATATGGATCCACCAGTGTCATCGCATGTGTCTTCTATTTACTAACAACAACTGGAGTCATTTCATGTGTGTTATTTTCACATACCACATATGGATCCACCGGTGTCATTGAAATGTGTGTTCTCTTCAGAGACCATACATGGATCCACCAGTGTCATTGCATGTGTGTTCTTTTTACTAACAACAACCAGTCATTGCATGTGTGTTCTTTTCACATACCACATATGGATCCATGGTGTCATTGCATGTGTGTTCTTTTCACAATCCACCTATGGATCCACCAGTGTCATTGCATGTGTGTTATTTTTATTAACAACCAGAGTCATTGCATGTGTGCTCTTTTCAAAATCCACCTATGGATCCACAGTGTCATTGCATGTGTGTTCTTTTTACTAACATCAACCAGAGTCATTGCATGTCTTTTCACATACCACATATGGATCCACAAGTGTCATTGCATGTCTGTTCTTTTCACAATCCACCTATGGACCCACCAGTGTCATTGCATGTGTGCTCTTTTTACTAACAACAACCAGTCATGTATGCGTTCTTTTCACATACCACATATGGATCCACATGTCATTGAAATGTGTGTTCTCTTTGAAGACCACGCATGGATCCTGATGTTATTGCATGTGTGTTCTTATTTACTAACAACAACGAGTCATTGCATGTGTGTTCTTTTTACATGGATCCACTAGTGTCATTGCATGTGCTCTTTTTACTAACAATAACTTGAGTCATTGCATGTGTGTTCTCTTGAAACCACACATGGATCCTGATGTCATTGTGTGTGTTCTTTTACTAACAACAAACAGAGTCATTGAAATGTGTGTTCTCTTAGAGACCACACATGGATCCACTAGTGTCATTTCATGTGTGTTCTTTTTACTAACAACAAGAGTCATTGCATGTGTGTTCTCTTGGATACCACACATGGATCCACAGATGTCATTGCATGTGTGTTCTTTTTCTAACAACAACGAGTCATTTCATGTGTGTTCTTTTCAGATACCTCATAAGGATCCTCGGAGTCATTGAAATGTGTGTTCTCTTGAGACCAAACATGGATCCACAGTGTCATTGCATGTGTGTTCTTTTACTAACAACAACAGAGTCATTGCATGTGTGTTCTTTTCACATACCACATATGGATCCACTGTGTCATTGCATGTGTGTTGTTTTTACTAACAACAACTAAGTCATTGCATGTGTGTTCCTTTCACATACCACATATGGATCCACAGTGTCATTGCATGTGTGTTCTTTTACTAACAACAACCAGAGTCATTTCATGTGTGTTCTTTTCACATACCACATATGGATCCAAGTCATTGAAATGTGTGTTCTCTTTAGAGACCATACATGGATCCACAGTGTCATTGCATGTGTGTTCTTTTTACTAACAACAACGAGTCATTGCATGTGTGTTATTTTACATACCACATATGGATCCACATGTCATTGCATGTGTGTTCTTTTTACTAAATACAGCTGGAGTCATTTCAAGTGTGTTGTTTCACATACCACATATGGATCCACAGTGTCATTGAAATGTGTGTTCTCTTTACAGATCATGGATCCACTAGTGTCATTGCATGTGTGTTCTTTTTACTAACAACAACGAGAGTCATTGCATGTGTGTTCTTTTCACATACCACATGGATCCACCAGTGTCATTGCATGTGTGTTCTTTTCACAATCCACCTATGGATCCACCAGTGTCATTGCATGTGTGTTCTTTTTACTAACAACAACTTGAGTCATTGCATGTGTGTTCTCTTCAGAGACCACACATGGATCCACCAGTGTCATTGCATGTGTCTTCTTTTACCAGCTCTTGACCCGATCATTGATGTGTGTTCTTTTCACAATCCACCTATGGATCCACAGTGTCATTGCATGTGTGCTCTTTTACTAACAACAACTAGAGTCATTGCATGTGTGTTCTCTTGAGAGACCACACATGGATCCACACCATGTCATTGCATGTGTGTTCTTTTTACTAACAACAATCCGAGTCATTGAAATGTGTGTTCTCTTCAAAGACCACATGGATCCACAATGTCATTTCATGTGTGTTCTTTTTACTAACAACAACCAGAGTCATTGCATGTGTGTTTTCACACATACCATGTATGGATCCACAGTGTCATTGCATGTGTTCTTTTTTACTAATAACAACTGGAGTCATTTCATGTGTGTTCTTTTCACATACCACATATGGATCCACCGGTGTCATTAAATGTGTGTCCTCTTCATAGACCACATGGATCCTGATGTCATTGCATGTGTGTTCTTTTACTAACAATAACCAGTCATTGAATGTGTGTTCTTTTCACACCACACATATGGATCCACCGGTGTCATTGCATGTGTGTTCTTTTCACAATCCACCTATGGATCCACAGTGTCATTGCATGTGTGCTCTTTTACTAACAACAACTTGAGTCATTGCATGTGTGTTCTCTTGAAGAGACCCGCGCATGGATCCTACACCGTCATTGCATGTGTGTTCTTTTTACTAACAACACAGAGTCATTTTCATGTGTTCTTTTCACATATCCACATAGATCCACAGTGTCATTACATGTATTCTTTTTACTAACAAGCATTGGAGTCATTTCATGTGTGTTCTTTTCACATACCACGTATGGATCCCCATGTGTTGACAGAGTCATTGAAATGTGTGTTCTCTTCGGAGACCACATGGATCCACCGATGTCATTGCATATGTGTTCTTTTACTAACAATCCACGTGTGTTCTTTACAATCCACCTATGGATCAGTGTCATTGCATGTGTGCTCTTTTACTGCTGTGACGAGTCATTGCATGTGTTCTCTTGGAGACCACACATGGATCCTGATGTCATTGCATGTGTTCTTTTCAAGCAGTCATTGGTGTTCTTGCGGATCCACAGTGTCATTGCATGTGTGCTCTTTTTACTGCTGTAACAACGAGTCTCATTGCATGTGTGTTCTCTTTAAGACCACATATGGATCCTGATGTCATTAAATGTGTGTTCTTTTTTACTAACAACAAAGAGTCATTTTCATGTGTGTTCTTTTCATACCACATATAGATCCACAGTCATTGAAATGTGTGTTCTCTTGAAACCATACATGGATCCACAGTGTCATTGCATGTGTGTTCTTTTTACTAACAATAACTTGGTCATCCATGTGTGTTATTTTCACATACCAAATATGTATCCACAGTGTCATTGCATGTGTGTTCTTTTTACTAACAACAAGCAGTGTCATTTCATGTGTGCACTTTCACATACCATATGAACAGTGTCATTGCAATGTGTTTTTCTCTGGAACCACATGGATCCTGATGTCATTGCATGTGTTCTTTTACTAACAACAACGAGTCATTGCATGTGTGAATCTTTTCACATACCACATATGGATCCACCAGTGTCATTGCATGTGTTCTTTGAAGAGACCACCACACTTGGAACCACGATGTCATTGCATGTATGTGTTCTTTTCACAATCCACCCTATAGAATCCCACGGTGTCATTGCATGTGTGCTCTTTTTACT